>DWTW01001953.1:0-11750 GCA_018246275.1 Papilio slateri
CTTTTAATATATTTTAATATTAATCAAGTTTTATTTCTTTCATCACTTAAAAGTTATTCGGTAAGTACCGTTTTATTGACATTATTCTATATATTTTATCAGTTTCATCTGCATAGTTTTTTCACATGTATCCTATTATTTTAATTAAACGAGTCAGCCATCATTTTTTTTAAATAAAGAATCTATATCACATATAAGAATTTATAAAACAAATGATATCGTTATATGTACTTACCTAATGAAAAAAAAAGGAGAGATTGGAAACAGGGAGCTGGAGAATCAAAAATTGTACTTTGACGTTTGCCTTGATTTAGTAATAATATATCTATGGTATTGATATAGTTTATATTCCGGCGTAACTTGTACAGGTAGACATTTGGTACAGTTAATGATACAAGCAGCAAAAAGGAATCGCCAAATCCCTTGGTTACGATCACTAGGTATACACAAATATGATGTGCATCACGTCTCGGTGTCTATTTCAGTATTTACTAAATTTTACCTCAGATTGCGTGACCTCACGCGACAGAGACTAAGTTCCGATGCCGGGACAACTCTATTGCTCTCGACTCCCTATATAAATCAATATTGAAGCGCAAACGACAAACAGAAAACTTCTTAAACAATTGCATGACAAATTACGATATTGTCCATAATAAACAAAAGATACGCGCACGTTACTCACACACGCAAAGGATATCGGCGCGGTTGTATCGGGCCGCGTAGCCGTTACAATTGTGTCGTCGGACACGCAACAGGGCAGCTTAAGGCTAAGGGTGACGCCTGACAGAAGATAGATGATCAGATGAGGACATTGATGCCTATTATCGAGCAAAGAATTGAGTACTGACTAAAGTACAGTACTCTTGGTAGCATAACAAGAAAGCCCTCCTCGATATATGTACTTGATCTGCTGCAACGGCCTACCCGTGAATATGAATACCGAAGTTATTCTACGAGCATGGAATTTTGACGACGTGAAATATGACATCTTTCAATATCTTCCATACCCTTTTGTTATTCATATATATAAAATATTTTTACATATGGCAACGGTGATTTTCCCCAAGGCTTCTGCTATTGTTTCATGACCTATCATATTGTTATTAAATATTATACTTGTACGGTCACAGGACTTAGGTAACGGACATGAACAATATTTTAAAAACTTTACCTGCATATTTGCTTCAATTGTGTTTCACTCAACCTAAGGTTTTTGAGAAAGATATTCATAAGATTAAACTAACGGGGCATTATTATCTTTGCCAAAATATTCACACAGAAAACCTTTGTCTTTAGTCGCTATATTATAAACTAGCGGCCCGCCCCAGCTTCGCACGGTTATTTAACAAAAATGAAGCCGGGGCGGGCCGCTAGTTTTAACATAAAAAAATGTTATTGTGACATAACTGTAATAGTTAGACACATGGTATCGCGGATTTTTTTATAGATATCGATGTCCTCTATAAAATTATAGCACATCACTTTGCTCTATTGTTATTATTTTTTACAGCGTACGCGATCTAAAGATTTTTTTTATATTTTTCACACGTTGGGTTACATTATCTAAGTTTTCAAACGGATCCCTAACTTTTTGAATATTTTCTATTGCCTATGTTCATCGGGAATAATGTAGGATTCTAATAGTGAAGGAATTTTTCAATTCGGTCCAGTAGTTTCTCAGCTTATTCAATGCAAACAAACAATCAAATCTTTCCTCTTTATAATATTAGTTTAGAAAAGCGCAAATTATAAAAAATGCAATTTATATTTATGTTAATTTATATTATCCTCGCAATAATTATACTAGTCTTAATTTTAAATAAATATTTCCTTAAATTTGAAGTGAAGATTGGCACGGCTTCCTTTGATTTGTGAAAAATCCTATTTTTCCTCGATTAATTTAATAAGCGATACGTAAGCAAAATAAATGTGTTCGATGATTGTTCATGCATTGAACAAGAACTTGCGGATGCGCGGCAGAACAATCGGCAGAGCGGCCGGGCGCCACACGTATTATGTAAACACCGAGTACAATGTGAGTTAGTTGCAGAGACGCACGTTACGGCGGCAGGGTTCGTGTTTGATAATATCCTATCGTTATACTCCGACTGCCCGTCTAAAGCGCCGATGCCGAAGCGATGGCTTAGATTTATCGGTTAATTTGAATGCCGGTAGAACGAACAGAGTAGAATCCGCACTCTCTACCGATCGTTTTAATGTAAAACGGAGCAGATCATGTTACCATAATTTTGCTCAGAGCAATAAAATAACGTTAGTTTAAGCATTATTCCATAAGGGCCATTATTATGATAATAATAGCATGTCTTCCATGCATGAGTTCTTTAACTCATGCATGGAAGACATGTTTTTAGTTTTGTTTTGCTGTGAGTAGGAGTTAAGTGTGGTGGATTCTCCTGTAGAGCAGGTAGAAAGTTTGACAGATTTTGCTGAAATATTTAATAATATGAAGGCTATAAAGGTTTTGTTACTAATGTGTTACAGGTGTTCTACGGCGATGCCACGTTCAGGCGAAGTAGTACTTAAAGGATACTTAATTTTAATTTTAATAATAATAAGAACTATATTCTAAAATGAATAAAATTGAAGCGCCAATAGCCTAATCGTTAAGGGTGCGGACTACCGAACATGAGGTCGTGGGTTCGAATCCGCCATTCGACTATTGTCGTGAACCATATCCTAGCACAGCTTGAGCTTAGTTGGAATGGTTAAAGAGATATTAGTAAATTAATTCAAAAATATACTAATATTTTTATATAATAAAAAAAAAGAATAAGTGTTTATAAAATTGGATCAGATTGGTGAATCGATTAAAACTATTCAAAGACGTTAGATCACAGTGGAGACAAGTATGTACTACAGGCCTACAAATAAATAGATGGTGGTGGTGACAATAATGACGTCGGCGATGATGATGACGAGGATGGTGATGAACAGATGAAATAAATAAAAATGGCTACTTATCTACGTATATCAATGTCTGCTTTTAATAGTTTTCTTACTAGACCTCAAATGATGCTTCACTGATAAGTCTATCTCATAAACCACCCTCGCTGATTAACAACTGACACAGCAGCGTTGAGGATATGTCAGGTTTGATTTGCTATTAGGTTTGGTTATATTACACCTGATGATATTAATGGTTACATGCATTCGGATTGTTGTATGACACAAAAATTACTTCTAAAGATTTTTTTAGAGACATTTTGAACCCAGTAAGCTTAATAACACGCTGCCATTAATTGAATTCTGAGAGAGAATTTTGAAATCTGAGAGAAAATTAGAAAAGAAAAGAGAAAGAGATGTTATTATTTTCTCCAGACATGTCGGATATCCAGTACGCGGCGCTGACGCAGCTGGCGAGCGCGCCGCTCACCGTCGCCTTTTGCCAGCAGCTCTACCGCCAGGCCGTCAACTCGGCCAATGGCTTCAATAAGGTGTGTTATATTTCATTTTTTAGTAATTGGCCACACGGGAACTTTAGTTTTTTTCGCGATGCTTACACTAAAAAGCAGATTCTTAGTCCCGATTTACAAAACGCTCGGACGTCTAAATAAATATTAGTCTTTATAGATATAGTAGTAGTATATAGTAGTATTAGTCTATAAAGACACCGCAATTTTATTCAATCTTAATTTTTTTAATTTTTTCTGAATAGGTAAAGGGGAATTTAAGATTCTAAAACTTAACAAGTTTTAGCAAGCCACTTTGTCCTGACCTTTATAACATAAAGTCTGGTAAAACTTTGTTATAAAATGACCTTTACCAAGGGCCAAGGTAAAACCTAACGATATTATTTAGATTATTACCATAACTTCAACTTCAAATAACATATTAAATTTTTCGATTTGTAAACGTCAGCTCATCACTGTGTTAATACTTTCTGCTGATTTCTTCACTATCTGTTTAAAATGTACTATTTTTTATAAAGAAATGTGATGAAATAAGAATGGTGCTGATATAACACATGAGATTCGGTGCTCTCTCTGTACATAGCAGAAATGACCACATTTCCAGAAGTCGAGCTTCACTATCCACGCAGTGGGCGCCGAGCTTCAGTTCGAGGCTGATACCCTGGCCAAGTGGGAGGTGTTCCTCCTGCACCTCAAGCCGGGAGTCAGGGAGCTTCGGGTGGCGCTCATAGGCCAAGAGCTCAATCCCGCCAACCTGCCGCTGGAACTATTAGGCAAAATAAGGTAAGACATACCTACATTATATAACAAGGCGTATGTGCCCTTTTCCTTTCATACGGAATTTCGCCCATGTGCAGATTTAGGCCTCCCACGTCTTATCATTTTATACTTACGCCTGCGGCCCGCGTTGTAAGAAATAAATTATGAAATGCGGGAGGCTTAAATCTGCATAACAGAAAAAGGACTCTAAATCAAAGTTCCTTCAGAGACACTCTGAAGGAACTTTGATTTAGAGTCCTTTTTCTGTAACGCGATAAACTGGTGTTTTCTTTAGATTTTACCAATAGACGGGGTGATACATGAAGAACGTTTAAGGTTATAATTGTTAAAGAAGACTAAATCGGTTGGTGGGTCCAGCCTATCCACGATATTACAGCCTATTTACGATAGAAAAACAATGTTGGTATGTATACTCTGCTGCCAGTGCGAAGCCGGGGCGGGTCGCTAGTGATATATAAATTGTTACAGGCTCTGCGAGAGTTGTCGCGCCAACAAAAGACGAGTTCAATTCAGTTTCCAGGACAAGAAATCCTATCACGAATATTGGTCGAGTGATGACTTCACAACACCTGACGTTGGTAAGATTCCTTAGTATCTATTCAACTTAATAATCCGACATTTCTTTGGAAGGTGGCAAATTAGCAAGCAGTCACCAGTGACAACCGTCAGTTAACATCTGCAACTATCCCAAGAATTACGGATGCATTGTTCGCTTTTGGGTAAAAAATAAGGAAAAGTGGATATGGAACATGATAGAAGGAAAGGATGGGATGGACGCGGGGCGTGCGGCATCTCGTATATTACACGAATCCAGTAGGAATAATCAGGAGAAATTTCATATCTATGTTGCCAGCCTTTGGGATAGAAAAGGGGGGAATGGATAAGGAGAAAGGAAGGCGTAAGTGAAGGAAAGGTGTAAGGAGGGTTCGTGGTACTTCCCAGTCGAAGCAGATGTTGCACGAAAGGACCTGCTTTTCGTTGCCACTGATAAACTGATAAAAAAACCACTGAAATATACTATGACCCTTAGTCATCACCTTGTGTCTATCCAATGGACGTAGGTCTTTCTTAATGCCAAATGGGATCCTTTGCTTCCTGTACCTAGCCATTTTTAGCCAGATGACTAATAAAAGTCTTCTATTTTCACAGTTTGTGCCTTCAACCCGAATATACAACGGTCGTCTGTATACAACGGAGTAGAGCCCTGGTCCACGACGATCAATTGCATTTTCAAGCAAAAGATCCCGTTCCTAATAACCTCATGCACCATGAACGAGTTGAACAAAGATCTGGAAACCATCAAGAAATACGCAGAAGTTAACTATAAAATTGTAACGGAGGCTAAACAGAATCCATTTGCTAGCGTGAGACCAGACAGAAACTTTATAACAGATGATGAAACTCCACTTTTATTTAAAAATTATTGTTTCTCCCTTTTATGTGGTGTTTAAAGTTTTCAAATTGTATTTATAAGAAATAGAATATTAAAAGTGTTAATAGTTTATCTCCGCGGAACCCACCACCGAATAACGTCCAATCTTGTAGGTACTTACAATACAATTGATATTTATGACTCCTTTTCGATGCATAGATTTTTACCTTTGAAATTTGAAGTTGTTTGAAGATTGTTTGAAGAATTTTTCTTGTTATGCTTTATTTTGTTCTCTTATATTAAATTTTTATACATGTTCACCACTCACTACTATTGTACGATAACATAAGACCTGAATCCAATAATAGCGGCGTTCCAGTGTAGACTTTTTCCGTCGTTTTATAATCTAACGAGACTAAAGAACTCAGTATAGCTTTGTCGCTCGCTCTATTGAACGCTGACGTGACTCGTTGAGTACGGATTGACGCGTGTCCCATGTTACTGTGGATCCATGCTACATATTTTATGTTTTCCTAATTTTTTATTCCAGTCTTTCCTAATCTTGACTAGAGCTAGTTTTGATTTTTCTTGCTAACGCTCGGCTAGCGGTAGTGTGCAATTATTACTTGGTATTGATTTAATGCCTCCTGAGACTACTAAAATCTTAAGTACCATTGTGTTGGACGTATTTCTATATTTAATTTTTTGTACCATTTGTTATGAATTGAAAAACATAATGGTGCGAGATTTGTCTATGCTTTTATTCTATTGATTGTTATTGATTTGTTTGTCATTTGTCTTTGTATCGGTCTACTCTAGCGTGGCCATTGTTTATGGTATTATTGGGAGCATTCATTATAGTTAATGTATTGTGTGTTCAGGTTTGTTAATATATGTAATTTTCACATTCGGAATTTCATTTCAACTAAATATTTACACTAAATTTAACCAACGAGAGTGCTTTAACCTACCGATGTGGAAGATGCAAGAAGAATTAGGACATCGCCAAATGTAAACGGAGATCTCTGTGCACTCTTGGTTATGTTGAATTCTTTATATATTAATGTGGAATTGGACGATAATTGAGTAAAATTTCAAGTACGCGGCCCGCTTTTATATTTGTATGTATTCATATTATTTCGAAGGTTATTGGGTATTTATTATCTTCTACGTTAATATCAAGTTGAGCGCTTGTACAATTGCGTCCGATCATAAAATAATACTAGCTGTTATAGCTGTGGACTAAGTGTCGCTCAGGGGTTCACAGCCTGAAGCTAGGCAGCTATCGTAAGGCAGTCAAATTCTCGTATATGGACCGAAGTTGCCAGTAGTTGTATTTAAAGAAATGTTGCCAATTCCTGAAATATTGTGTCGACCGATAATATCGATAGATGGCGATGATAGCTAAATCAAATCGTTCTTGCCTATCGGTGTAATTCTCAACGCGTCATGATGACAATTATCGTACAAACTGCGTATGACAATTATCGTACGGTCGGGAACCCTGTCGGTCTGCGTTTGCATTTGTCGTCGTAAGATATATCGTCTGTCATGTAGCGACATCTCATAGAGTTAACAGTAAGCTATCTTCCAATTACGAGAATATAGATATCACATGACTTAAATAGATGTCGCTCTAAAAATTAATTTATTTTTAGTGACATCTATTTGTGGATATTGTGTTTCGTTTGTGGAAATTCGCAATATACGAATGACCTCCATACAGATAAGTTAAAAAAAATAAAACCGTATCTAAATTAAAAAAAAAATCATCCAAATCGTTCGAGCCGTTTCCGAGATAGTCGGAATTTATTTACAAGAATCGCTTGCTTTATATAATAAGACTAGCGGCCCGACCCTGCGTCGCTCGGGTAATTAACAAAAATTTCAAAAAATCATAAATTCTATCGCCTATATTCGTCAGAGATAATGTAGGATTCTAATGGTGAAAGAATTTTTCAAATCGGTCCAGTAGTTTCAGAGCCTATTCAATACAAACAAACAATCAAATCCTCCTCCAATTTCCTCTTTATGCGATTAGTATAGATATATATATCAGGGATTAATAAAGGTGAAAATAATAAAACAAAAAATAAACATAGAACTTTAATTGTACTGTACACAGTCTAAGACATTACATTTATATTATCTACATTAAACTATTTAACACAATATCACAGATAAAAAACGATTAGCCGTAACTTGGTTCTTAAGAACAATCAGTAAGTAGATACTAATACGATAACTTTAAGATGTAGTAGAAATATATAATATAACGTACACCACGTTATATCCTTGGAGCCGATAGCGCTGTTGCTGGTGACCTATGCAGAGAAATGTTATGACATTTAAACATGGCGGACAGTACAAGAGACGTCTAGACAATGTGTTAGTGAACCACATAAAGCCATAGACAAACAAAATGTTGAGTTAACGTTAGGTAACGATCTTATTATGAGTTTTTCTTATATTGTTCGAATACTACACAATCACATAGAAATTAAACAAATTTCGCGGACTCGCGGCGTTTCGAGCACTTTAAGGCACTTATGGACGAGGGTCGGGTGGCTGAGGTGTCTGACGCCACAATGTCAAAATGGCTGGCCAAGTACCTTCTTATTTTCAATTATTAGATGGAACAAAAATAATAGTGGTAATAGTAACATTCGTTTTAGTTTTATCTTTAGTTTAGTTTTATGCATTTTTAATTTTAAAATCAAATGATCTGATGTTAAAATTATGGGCTTTTTATATGTCAGTCGAAATTTAATCCTAAAACACTTTTTCAGTATAATATTATATGGGAATTAAATCCAAAATAAACGTTACAATTAAGACCTTAAAAATGTGATCTATTGAGTTATTGTTATATTCATTACTTAATCAATAAGAAGAGAGTTACCCATCATTAAGTTAGATGAATATCAAATAATTATTTTTAAATCTAAAGTTGCAATGTGTACCTAAGTCCAACGTCACTTGATAAACGATTATCTATATTTATTAAAAATATCTTTGTCTATGGTCAATATACTACCAAGATTTATATTATAAAAACAAAACAATATTTAAAACATCAAGTCAAAAAGGTGTCCATAATAAATATAAACTAAAATATTTGTTAATATAGTAACAATTATTATTAAATAAATATTTACTTCCATGCAGTTCTCAAAATCTAAACACAAAAAGCGATGCATTACACAATGACACATTCACAGATTATAAATGATTAAATTAGTTGGCACAAAAATAATAATTTAACTGTGTTGTGTGACCAGAGATACGACAGGTTGTGATCGGAACTCTTGAAGATATTCTGGATTTTCTTTTTAATTATTAAACGAAAGCACAAAATTTGGTAGAAGTAGATAGTGCACGAGTGTCAACCTCAACGTCTCTTGGTGAAGAAATCTACCACCGGTGCAAGAATGCCAAATACAAGTAAACCTATCGATATACTCCCATGTAATATCTGAATAACAATAATTCTAAAACAAATGAGAACCAATTCAAGAAATTTAGTGATTACTGCAATCCATAGACAAATCAGGTAGAAAAATCTACCAAAAGTTACTCCGATATCATGAAAACCTAGATTCATAAACATGAATTTGTTATCAATGTCGATCTCTCGACAGGATTTAGTGTACGTACCATCACAAAAAATGCCACAGAATGAACTAAAAGGTGGAAAAATAAATCACGTAAAATTGTAAGTTGTGAATGATTTTTAGTAAGTTATAAAGCTAACAATTCGTACAATTAAACAAATTAAGTACAAGTCAACATTTAACAAGCATTGTAAATGCATTTTGGTTATTTCTAAAAGCTGTTTGCGGCGCACTGATCTAAAAATGTAAAGATTTATAATAAGTGATGAAATGCTATAAAATATATACAACCACCTTATCAGGTGTGCTCGAAGACGGGACATTGAAAGTAGTATATTCTGCTTCTTCTTCATTGTTCGTATTCATTGATAATTTGTCTTCCAACACTGATATTTCTGTGATTTCATCATATACATCTGGATTTGGATCATTAGTAGAGTTGTTGTCTATTAACAATAAAAATTCAGTTTCATTTGGATTTAAAAGAGTATCTTCAATCTTTGCTCCTTCTGTTACGTCATCTAAGTCATCATTAAGATTTAAAGTTGGTAACTTAGTTGAGTAATTTATGACAAAGTCTATATTTGGTACTGTGCTTAGTTTATTTGTGGAATCTTCTAAATCTTCCGTCACTGTGTCAGTACTATCACTTTCTGTATATTTTTCGTTAGTGTCGGTTTCAATGGCAGTATAATTGCTAAAATCAATGTATTTTGTATTTGTTCCAGAAATATTTTCATTACTATCTAACTCTGTTGTGGAATATATTTGAGCGTCATTTGTAGTACTTGAAAGTTCTGTTGCCGTTTCAAAATCATTATCCGATACAACATTTTGTAGTGTAGTTGAATGTGATCCACTTTCGTTTTCTCCCTGCGTTGTTGGTAAATGTGTGTATGAAGTAGAAGTGTCATTTGAGTCTAAGTACGTGTAATTTTCAATGTTAAAATTTCCGTTTTTACCAACTAAATTATTCAATTCGTTTAATATTGTGTTAACCTCATTATAATCGTTGTCCTTTGCCGTTGGACTTATTGATGAAGTTGCTTCTGCTGTGTATGTATCTAGGGTGAAGCCTCTTAAAATAACATCGCTTAAAATTTGAAGTTCTTTTGTTTCTTCTTTTACATCTAAAACAGGATTATTTGAGCTTACTTTACTTGTTGTGTGATTTGGCTTTGAAAAATAAGCAAGAAATGGCACTGAAGTATAATAATTATCCAATGCGGAGTTTTCTTTTGTCTTTGAATCGGTTTTACTTTTAATTTTCGAATTCATTAAATGCATGAATATTTCTCTAAGATCATTATTCTTATTATCTTTTTGATTTTTATTCGCAGTCGTATTGTATTCAGATTGTTTATTTAATTCATCTTCGACGTCTTGTACTATATTTCCAGCGTAGGTATCCGATGGAACAAATTTAAAATCTGGGTCTATTTGAATTTCAACATTATCTATTTTTATATTTGTTGTCATATTTGGACCTGTCGTTGTTGATTCCGATGTCGGTTGATTTGAGACTTTGGCTGGATTAAGTGCATCAATATTAGTGTCATTATATAGATCATTAATTGTAGTCTTTGTTGTAACATTGTCTGTAACTAATTCTGAATTTTCAGTTGTCGTTTGGTCTTCGTATCTCAGACCGTATTTAATATATTTTGCGATGGCCGGTCCGAGTGTATTATTGACATATTCTTGCAGCTGTTTGCATTTGTCTACGGTGTTAACGTCGTTGGAGCTTCCCCAGATGATGAAGCCGGAAGCTTCTGATTTGTATAACGTGTTAAGGACAGTTTCTAAGTCCTGCTGTAAATGACAGAAATACGATTATAAAACAATTTTTGAGATTAAGGATATACGAGTGTCCCAAACAAAATTCAATAGAATTTACACATTATAACATTATTAAAGCTTTCGTGAGACATTATTAGCTAAATGATTAGTTTTAATTAAACGGCTTAACTCACGTTCGCGTACTTCGGTGTAGGTACCGACAAGTTTCGGACATGTCGGAGGTCCTTCTTTTGCGCCTTCCTTTCCCCCGCTCCGCCTTCGGTTGCACCCCGCCTCGCACTAAACGTACGCAAGCGTGAGTAAAGCCGTTCAATTAATTAATTAATTATATAGTTATTATCATGTATTATTATTAATTATAATTTACACAATCGCTACTTTTTTGCTCACCTTCGTCAGAAATCCCCCGTCTCTGTACCTGAACCAAAAGTAAGGTAATATGGGGGTGTCTTTTCTCCTCACGCGCGACGCCTCGCTCACCTTTCCCCTCACGAGCCACGTCAGTTGCTTGGTGGTGAGGTTCTTAGAGCTGTACATTGAAGGGTATAGCGACGTACTCTCCGACCACAGCCACTTTATCCTGGAACGTTGAAAGGTACAATCTTTTATCACATTCGCTGCTCACCACTCGGATCCGAATGAGGCGGGGCCATAGTACCGGTGCCTCCCACTCAGATCCGATCCGGCGTGCTGTGTTCGGTAAAATGTTTTTTTTTATTAAAATAATGATAATAACGATATACATTGATC
>DWTW01001954.1:0-11749 GCA_018246275.1 Papilio slateri
CCCGAGCCGAGGCTCCCGAGGGAGCCCTCGAGCTTAGTTACTCTTAAAGAGGTTCAGGCTAAGCGCCCTCTGCGCTCAGCCACCTCGAGCCCGGTGTAGCTATAAAAGCCTCCTCCAGGCTAACAGTGACAAGGCAGTCACAAAAAAAAATGTATCTGCGTTCATTAGTTAATGAGAGTATTCTGAGCTATCCAGTTGCTGCTTCCACCTTTGAGGAACTGTACATTCGATATCAAGGAAACTACTCATAGTTGATGGCCACCAGCTTGCTTCCACCTTAGTGGGACGCGCCAGTTGTAAGCTTAATTAGTTACTAACCGAACGTGTAACTTGTACTGTGTACGAAATAAATCTGAAGATTTGAAAGACTGTGTGTAACACTTCACACGCCACGTCCCGAAGTAACTCGTTATTTTCTAATTATAGATATAGTTTCATTGTTTTTAGTCATTTTAATTTAATTCCTATCACAATAAACGTGACAATCTAAATGCAATTTGAAATGCTCTTTCATCTTAATGTGAAATTTGATATCAGTTAATTCCATACTTTTTATATTACATTTTTGTCATAAATTTTTATTTTAATAATGTGCGCGACGCAACGCGCGGGAGCGTGAGGCGGACGAGCGGCGCCGGCCGAGCGCGGCGGCCTACAGCACGCCGCAGGCGCCGCGCCGGCCGCACCTCACCCCACCCCGACCCGCGGCGATATTTACTTATGTTTGTTGTAATGCTGACGCTTATACCTTCTTGTGCTTTGCGACGGCGCCGCTACCGTTGTCTTTCATTGTCAGTGTCCAAAAGCCAACAGAATCCACAGTCTATGACTAAAGTTGCTAAGTATTTGTGATGATTATCAGCTACATATTTGAGCCGCTTCATCCACATCGACAGGTAGTCGCCGAGCCAGGAAGTTATTTAACTGCATTCATGATGTCGTCACTGTAATGTGTGTAGCGGGCGCAGACTATAATATGAGAAACGATCGTCGGTACAATTAAAAACAAATGTTTATTTGCGTGCTAACTGCTACGTTACGCAGGTGTTCGTTTATCGCGGTGACTCGCGACAGACGAGCCACATGGTAATAACAGTAACAACGGCCCCACACCGATGCAGTGACAAAAATGCACATACATACATGCAAACAAAAACAAACACATAATTAAGATAGTTTTATGTTAGTAATACACATGTGTATACTCGTATTAGTAGCATACATTTAGATGTTAGCAAAGAGAAAGCGTTATCGGTGCACACCCCCTCCGCGGCCCGTTAGCTGCACTCACCGCTGGCCTGGCTGTCCGCCGAGCTGCGCCGTTCGTCCGCGCTCGCCATCACTGCACTCTCACTGTTCACACTAAGTTCACGGTTCAGGTCCACGGGTTCACTGGCGGCCGAGGCGTTGTTAACGGCGGCCGAGGCGTTGTTAACGGCGGCCGAGGCGTTGCTAACGGCAGCCGAGGCGTTGTCAACGGCGGCCGAAGGGTCGGCTGGGGCGCGATTGGCGCGGTCGCGCAGGCGGCGCCAGAGGTCGCGCAGGCGCAGCACGCGCTCGCGCACGTCGCCCGCAACGCTCTGCGCCGCGCCCGCACACTCGCGCTCTAGGTTCTTAAAGTTCTCCAGCACCTCCGTCACCTCCGTCTCATGCTCCAACACCTCGTCCTGTAGGACATCGCCACATATCACCTCACTATAGTTCATTTATAAATATCCCTACACCATATATAAATAATACCGTACACACCTTTAGATTATCATATGCCTATTTGTATTCGAAAAGCCGAAGGCACAAAACCACACAGACACAGATCCCGATGACATGGATGATTCAAGTTAAGGCCGCGGTAGATGTTCCCGTGCACGAATGTGCCCGATTACCGGCCGGCAGGCAGGGGTGGCGGGACGTCGTGCGGCGGGTACTGTCTGCTGCCCAATCTACCGGAGCGTAATAACCACGACCACTCTGACAAGAGTGAAGCGATGACGACGATTTGTATTGGGTCATTTTCAAAGCACAATACGACATAAGCGTAACATGGACACTCGTTCCCCTCTCAGCCGGCTCAGGGACGGCAAGAGAGCTAAGAAAAATAATAGATAAGGCAATTGTTATTTAAAGTGAGCTCATCGTCTTAGTCCATTATTGCATTACTATAGCAAATTTTTCCACGGTTCACCGCGCGCGAACTACTTATAGAACACCATCAGATTTTATAATTTATTTCAAATTATTGATAGAAAAATAAATATTAATAGTTTAAAATTATTCTGAAAGAGTATTTAGACCGAGTAATATTAATGACTTTAGTCACCAGTGTGTGGTGTCGGTGCGGGGCCGCCCAGAGCAGCGCCGCGTCCAGCCGCGCCGTCAGCCGCGCCAGCGCACCCAGTCGCCCCACCACGTACTCGCGGTGGTCGGCCAGCTGCCGCCGCGCCTGCACACCAAACGTGCTTACTTCAATACCAGCGGCAGAGGACAGAGAACGAGGTGAATATACTCTTGCCTTCTCAGCTACCTATTTAATTAATTATTGCTATTAAATAGATTATATTTTTATTATTAGCAATAAACAATATTTTTAATAACATTTCTTGCTTGGAAACTTAAATCACGAACACTTTAGGGCTCGCCTTTAATGCTCCTAAAAATGTTACCAACCTTTTGGCTTAACTTATTAATACATTACCTGCGCGAGGTCTGCGGCGAGCTGTGGCGCAGCCGCACGCGTCGCCGCCGCCAGCTCCTCCTCGCGCGCCTGCGCACGACGCACATATTGTATGAAGACAGGAAAAATTATCGCCTCGTAAACAACATATATATAAAATACTAAAATAACGACCAAGCGACCGAGTTTCCACGAGCACACGGCTAACTTATTAAACAACAACGATCCATATGTCTCCTCTGACCGTGAAAATATTTAATAATGTGACAAAAAGGACAAGTGACAGGCAGGTTGGCTGAGCTGTATTTGTTCACAGGCGTACATACATCTTGTAACGACCAATCTATATGGTTGGTACTACTCTGGTATGATATATACTCAAGCAGTAAGATCTTCAATTCCTAGCATTAATGCCATGATCCCAAGCCTTGCCTTGAATGCGAATGCGCCGGCCGACGTCGTACCCCCGATACGTTCTGCTGTGTGTTTACCTCAGTGCCTAGCCCCCGCACCACGCCCCCGCGATCACTTCCGCGCCAAAATACTTCCACGGCAACAGTTTGATAACTTATTTAAGCCTTCATTTAAGAAGAGATTACAAACGCGGAGGCCGTTTGCCGCGGCGGCGTACGCGCACTCCACGCGCCCGGCGCCCCGTCTCTCGCGACGCGCACTCACGATATTTTCATCGCTTCAGAAATAGAGGCGCGATTCATCGCGAGAGGACGAAGTCCGTGAGGACGTTAAATTCGTAACGTCGCCACGTTACGAATTTAACACTTTCTTTTCAATCTCGTTAATATTTCTTGGTTTACATTAGTAGTGATATTTTGTACCAAATTGCTGCCGCGTGGTATCGATGCGTATCATATAGCTATCGCAATTGTTCGATTTGGTTAAAAATATATTAGTATGGCGGGAAATAGAATTATAGGGTTTGAATCGTCGACAAGGCTACCACCTCCCCTAAAGGTTCCGATACCTGTGATCGGACACGTTGTATATAGATAAAGACTAGCGTCTTACACAATAGCAAAAAAAATGAAATGTGTTTGCAATAAAGTATCGGTGGCAACCCTAGCGCAAAATGCAACAGTCGGCAGTCATCTGGCCGTACGTCATCCCCCACGCGGCGTAGTGATACTTGTGGCGCGACGCGACTACCGGCCGCCGACATGCTCGAGCCGCTATCTCACGCGCAACGCGATTGACGATCTTAAGCGTGTGCCGTTTGAGTTGTGAGATTGAGCAGTGCTGATTGAGAGAAATCTGATCGAGTTATTTACATCATTTCAAAAACCTAACCTTGACAAGGCTGAGCCTTATTGAGAGACTGGTGTGGTCGGAGGGGTTGGCGCTGGTGGTAAGCAGCAGCTCGCGCACGCGCTGCAGCTGTTCACCGGGTGAAGCGGGCGGCGCCGCCGCGCTCGCAGCTTCGGTGACGCTCAGCGCCGCGTCTCCCTCACTCGCATCTCTGCAGAAATCATCTTAACACAGACTGGTAGGAATTTGCGATGAGTATGACGCCACATCCGACCTGTTCCATTCGTGTGTGTGCCACCAAGTACAATAGTCTAAGATCAATACTCAACAATTGCTGCCGCTTCGACATCGCTCGACAGGACAGAGCTCCAAATTCTAAAGTTTCAAAGTTTCGCTATCGCACAACACGACAGAGTCCCAAATTCCATCCACGCCACCTTGATGGTAGACGTTCCACTACCTCGCGGTTTCGCGTAACTTTGTGCCTCGTACCATAACAAACCAATACGACTTACGGCCTTTCAAGAAAAGAGCGTACTCCTTCCTTAAAGTCCGGCAGCGCATCTGCAGTTCTTCTGGTGTTGGGGATGTTCATGGGCGTCGGTGATCACTTAACCTTAGGCGACCCGTTGCTTGTTTGCCCCCTTCTTCTATAAAAAATAACATAGCCCAACATAAAATAAACGTACACATGAGAATATTTTGTGACACGCGTCAGAAACAGATCCATAGCGGTGCTTACCGGCCTTCTCGTGTACAGCAGCGGACTGTATCAAGATCGAAAGTAATCCACCAATTTATTGTAAGTGCGTGAGGGTGTCACCTGTCTTTCGACTCCGAGTTCTGCGTGGCTATGTGCGCTTGCACGTGCGCCAGACGCCGCTCGAGCGCGTCCAGCTGCGCGCGCACGTCGTCCGCCAGCTGGCCGCCGCACGCCGCCAGCACGACGCGACCGGCAGCACGCGCGCTCGACGCGTGCTGGCGTGCCGCGGACACCTGCGCACGCAACATCCAATATCACATCATCTCGTTCCGCTCGGGGCACGAGTAAGAGTTACCGCGGCGCGCACTCACCTGCGCCTCGCGCTCCTCCGGCACCTCCTCCGCGCAGTCCAGCCGCCGCCCGGCCGCCTCCAGCGCCGAGTACAACGACACCCAGTCGCTCCGGCAGCTCAGCCAACTGCGGTGGAGATACAATGTTTAAAATATCCTATGTAGATAATCTTAACAGCGGTACTAAAATTTGAAAGAAAATTAAATAGCCGAACAAATAAAACATAACGGCACTGTCGACCCCTCTTCTCTATTGTAATAGGCACAAACAGATAAATAATTCCAACGTGAAAGTATCTGCTGAATACCCGTCACTTTTCGCGGGCCGCATTCGAGCAGTGTTACAAAATGATCGTTGTAACCACGGCGCACAATGCTGCGGTTTGTAATGACATGGTCGTGTCGCGTGTGGAGACGTGACGTTGTGAAGGAGAAAGAAGCATCTAACCGCTCGTAGCGCGCCTTGTAGGCGTGCTGCAGCGCGGCCCACTGCTCGCGCAGGCGGTCGCGCGCGCCCGCCGCGCCGCCCGCGTGTTCCGGACACTGGCGGCACGACCACAGATACTCCTGCTCTATGTCGTCCACTGTCACCTGCAGCTCCGTCATCGATGATTTTATTTTCTATGTAAACAATAAAATAATATCAATTTACAGATTTTGCTATTTTTAGTAGACTAACGAGGTGTACCATCGTATGTCTGTTTGTGTGGGGAGCAATTGTATTTACCTGGGTAGGTGTATCAGTACATAAAGTATTTAAACACAAAAGTTAGTTACGGCCAAGGAGTCTTCTTGCATCGGGAAGTCGTCGTAGTCGCGACCTGCGAGCGGGACGGCGCGCAGGCCGCCGGGCGCGGAGCCCGCCAGCGCGGCCGCAGCCTCGCACGCGCGCTCCGCTCGCTGCGCCAGCTCGGCCGCGCGCGTCTCCGCCTCGCCCTCCGCCCCCGTGCCCTGGCCCGCCTGCCACACGCACACTCCTTGTACACTCATAACTCTCCCACACAGTAATACTTTACACTATATAAACAGCAAACTATGTCGATGATTATTTATCGATTGTTGATATAAATACGATATCGGTACGTCGATTATTTTCCTATATCAATAAACTTCACGGGTAAAAGTAATAGAGACAATTTACGAAATAAATTACTGTATTTAGTATAAATCGGAGATTTTATGCACGAAAATTGTTGCATGAACGTTATTGACCCGTCTCGTTAAGAAGTGTGTGAATTCAGATAAGACGGCTGATAGAGGGATATGGAAGAGAAGTACGTACTGTGCCTACCCCACATAACTGGGAAAGGGCAGGAAGAAATAGAACGTTATTGACCCTTACAGCTAGCTTACTAATTATAGGTATCCATGGCCCATGTGTCCATGCGATTTTAAAATAATTTATATGTTACATTTTAAACTTAAAACTAAATATTTTATTATAATCAAATGTAACTGTCTAGTAATGTTAAAGACAATCTGAAGTATGCTTTTAAACATTATAAGGAAGTACTGTGCCGGTGGTGCGTGTAACAAGGACGGAGTGTGCACTCGTGGTACCCGCGTATCGGCGACGCCGTGCTGTAGCGCCAGGCGCTCGGCGGCGGCGGCCAACTCGAGCGCCGCGCGCTCCGGGAACGCCACGCGCTGCGCACGGAGCTCGCCGCACACAGCGCGCACGCGCGCCGCCTCCTCGCAGCGCAGCCGCACCTGCCGCCACGCGCCCTGCACACCGTGTACAGCGAGAGTTACACTTCGTTCGAGGACGCTCCGCATAGATATCAAAAGTAGTAATTTGAGCACACGCAAACATTAAAAAAATAGAAGGATTTACCTCGGCTGTCTCTTTATACAAAATTGTTAACAATTACAACGATTCAACTTCACGTCTTGAACGAATTTCTTTCAAATCCCCACATTCCCATACACGATTATAGGATAAGTAAACACACCTCTTTAATTTATTGTTAATTTTTAATAATAAGTTTTTTATTTGTAAGAGCAGTCATTCTTGTTGTTGGTTACATTTCCTCGGTCAAATTATTTTAGGAATTCTTATTTTATTCGTTCTTGTAATTACCACAACAAATTATTCAGTGATCATCATTCATTTATAATTATTGTAGTCCTAATTCTGTTGTGGGGCAGAGGGCGACCCTCATATCATATCCGCCGCTACGTGTACGTAGGGCGGCTACGTTTTCTTGTCCCTCCCGATTGTGGGATCCCCTCCAATGCTTGCCGGGGAATGTGACTGGGATCCCGACGTGGGTTCGAATCCGCCATTCGACTATTGTCGTGAACTATGTCCAATCAAGTTTAAAACTTTAAAACCTGGTTGGACGTGATTAAAATGAATATTAGTAAGTGATTTTAATAATGCGCTAATATTTCATATATATACCCGAGGAGGGTTGGCGTCAGCCAGGCGGCCTTAAAAATACTATAACTAAAACCTATTACAGTATGGACATCGGTGGTATCCCACATAAAGTGGAAAAGGGTAGGAAAGAAAAGTATCGAAGTACCTCGTCGATGTGAGGGCGCATTTCGAGGTCGCGTAGGCCCTGCCGCAGCCGCTCCGTTAAAGCGGCCAACTGGCGCACGCCGTCCTCGGCCCGCAGCGCGGCGTTGCGCTTAACCTCGATCTCCGCCATTACGGTGGACCACTTGCCGCGCAGCTCGTCCTGATAGTGCGCGCGCAGGAACTCGGCCAGCGCCGGGTCCTCCCTGTGCTTGGCGTACACTAGGCTATCCCCGCGCGAGATGAGCGACGCCGCGTCCGGCGCCACGGCCGCCAGCTGGTTCTTCAGCATCTGTCCACACACGACACGGTCGATATTTTGTGCGGTCGGACACGGATGGATGTGGATCAAGAGCAGGGCATGCAGGATACACATAAAATAAACTTTCACTTAACATTGAGCATAATGTATGTGATTTATAACACGCAAACATGTAAGCACCATGCGCCGCAAGTTTTCTGATTCGTTACCATTGTATAGCTTAAGTCAACCATTGCGATCTGGTGCCTGACCTCACGGCGCTTGGCGGGGTCGCGCTCGCTGGCCACGCCGCGCACGGTGAGCAGCACGACGTGCAGGCGGCGCGCCATGCCGGCGGCGGCGCTCGCGAACCGCAGCAGCGCCGGGTCGCTAGCGCACGCCGCCGGGAACCGCGCGCGCAGCTCCGCCTCGCCCGACAAGCACTCCTCCTCGCTGCTGGCCGCCGCTACTGGATGCACCCCCTGAACATACGACACAAGTTTACTTCATTCTATTAACAGTTATTAGTTGTAAAGAGGACACGGCGTGTTTTAGACTAGTAGCAGGGCCAGCGTTTGAACTTTACATTAAGATAATTTCATTAGTTTAAGAGTTATCTAAAATCTTTGCTCACTGGTTCAAATTCGTCGGTCTTGTGATACTTCTCATTGGTCACAACTTTAGACTTTTCTTTACTATGCGGCGAGTAAGACTTATTGGAAGGTATGGGGCTGGCGGGGGGCGAGGAGTCGGACTCGAGGTGCCCTGGGCGTGCAGCGCGGACGGCTGACTTGCGCGCCACGCCCACCACCTGCGCCTGCCGCGCCTCCTCGCTCTTGATCGGTGTAGATGTCGAAAGCGGCTCCTTTTCTTCGAACTCCGAAGATGACGCGACCCGTGCCTGCAAGATCACGATCGCACACACAGTTTGGAATTTAAAAAAAAACTCGATTGAAGCTTTACTTAATAAATCCAAAAATACTAAGCAACCCAAGTATTTCCCAAGACTACGACTGAATGGGACAATTCGATCGGATGGGCTAATTTTAAAAGAGCCACGACCTCAAAGAAGAGCTTCATGAAGCAGTAATTAACTTCTGCGTATTGGTTCTTAGCTGATAAGCCTCCCCACACGCAATGCCATTTTCTGGAACAACAGATAAGTAAGGAAATGGGCTGCTTTAGTAACACGTCTGCGGTCTTAATTCCTCCGAGTTTTGCGGGCAGTTACAGGTATAGCGGTAGTCGCTTGACATCAACTGAACCGCTTAGGAGTTTGCCACCTTCTTATATAAAAATTTAAAAACAATTTAGTGTTAAAAATGCACTCATACCGATGTCTAGTCTAGAGGGAGCTAGTTTTGCATTACGACGGCCTCCCTCACTTGTCAAACAAAAATCTACAGCTCGCTACTCGCAGTAGGGAATACTTTTTTTTTTTTAAGATTTACAATTACCATCGCCGTGCAAGCGCTTGCGCCGTACGCTCGCTCCGCCTCACTGACACACGACCAGTGGAAGATATATATCCAAATCCTGTCACAGCGTCGTCTCACATGATATGTTTCCTTTAATGGTGATATTTCATACATTTTCATACATTGTCTAATTTGCCTAATTTCAATTACCACATCGCAATGACATTAATATCGCATAATATAAAAAAAATCATTCTCAATACCTAACAAAGTGATAGCATACAAAATTAACTTCCGTTTATTCAGACGCATACGAGTGGGGTTCCGATACAAAAAGTCAATACATAAGGCAGATCGAGGAAATGTTCGTCAGCGCTACAGTTACAGTATACAGGTATTAAAATTATATCACTTTTCCATGTCCTTTGATTACTTGTCTAAGTCATCGAGTATCATTTGTTATCACTTAAGACACTATCTTGTATTGTTTAGTATAAGGTCTAAATATGAAAACTTATATTTGGCTCGTTTTTTCTATTTCAATTCCATACCGACTGGTGCTGTAAGTTTTTCCTGTGAAATAAAAGTAATAAATAAAAATAGCAATGCGTCAACTGTACGGCGGTAGTTACCTGCGGCGCATTCTCCACCTCCGAGTAGATGGCCTCGTCCGTGCCGCCGGCTGCATCGCCGGCCGCATCGCCGGCCGCCTCGCCCTCCGCCTCGGTCGCGACGGCAACTTCACATTTGTCATTAGCGAATGTTTCTTCCGTAGCGGACGGCTCGGGCAGGTCGACCTGGTCTTTCGGTACCTCGTCCAGAATCAGATACTCGTTAACTTCGTCTCGCCTCAAGTTCCTCTGCGCCTCCAGCTGCCTCGCGGTTAGATCGTGCAGCAGCGGACACACGCCGCGCGCATCCGCCTCGCACATGGGCGTGGGCGGCGGGGTTTTCATAGACGCATCCTCCTCGTTTTCAGTTCCGATGGTCGATATTAGATCCGGTATATTCATAGTCACTTTCATCGGCCTGGGATTATCGTCTTCGGAAGTTCGACGTTTCAATATACCGAGAGTTGGTTTCATTCGTTCCTCGAATTGTTCCACCTCCACGACGAAAGTCTTCGTCTCGGTACAAAAATCCTCCGGAGTGTCCGCTCTTTTTTCTTCGTTATCGGAATCACAAACCGATTCGCCCTCTGTGTCGTCGATAATTTCGACTCTCTCCACGGTTTGCGGGATAAACTCCACCACGGTTTCGATGGCCTCGGAGGGATAAATCTCCTTAAGCTCGACGGGGCTCACCGTGGACTTTACGATCTCGCGCTCCTTCACTTCGACCACGCGGTAGGGGTCCGACGGCGGCCGCTTGTCCTGCGCTCTCGATTTTCTCGCAACCGCTTCATTTTTGGATATTTGCGTAAAAAGATCGCTGTCTTTCAGAAGATTAAATGTACTACTGTCCTTTTTAGTGGTGTCCGGGGTCGAGGGAACGGAGCTCGACGCGGAGGGGACGGAGGCGGCAGCCTCGATCGAGTCAACCGACATTAAGCTCGCGACGCTGTCACTGTTCATGCTGTCCGACATGGGACTATCCGCTTTTTGCTTCCTTCTCTCGAGAGAAGAACCTCGACTCCTTATACCTCCCTCTTTAACTTCTTTCTTAATGGGCACGGGACTTTTGAGAGCTAAAGGTATTTTAGATCTTTTCAGCTCGGGCCTCTCGGGCGCGTCGCTGGGGCTCTCCAGGCGTCGTTTGATAGTATCCGTCACGTTCTCGTACTCGACCGAGGAGCTATCGCCTCGCTCGCGCTCCGCCTCTAGCGCCTGCAAGCACAAACCGCGGCACGTCTCATCTCTCTTAGCTATGAGTTATGTTACTTTACAAGCCACACGATAGTTATGCACGGGTTAGTCCGAGGCGTCCGGTGAGATGTGGTTAGGCATGATCCCGAGCGAAGCGCCGGAAAAGCTTCGAGTGTTGCTAATGTGAAATGATTTCGATGCGGTGAGACATAAAGCTTTCGGGTGACAGCCGCAGCGTTAGCACCGACACCGACTTCTAATTATATGCATGGTGTATGTACAGTCGCAATGACAGTCGCAGCCGGCGGCGGCGGCCGCTCGTCGGTCACAGCGGGCCGCGGGACGGGGCCTTCATTAGTTAAGTTCGGTTAGACGTTCACTCGTTCTCAAGCGAGTCATGAAAACACTATCATCAAAGAATAAACCAACGTACCGCATTCACCGCTGCACGCAACTACGTGTAAAGTGTATAAACAGTGCTCCAAACAATAAAAGCGAAAACAAACAAAAAAACAATGGCGATTGTCTGAAATGTCGATGAATGTGAAGCGCTCGACGTCGCCGCGACCGCGCCCCGGCCGGCAACGAGTGGCGAGGACACAGAGGCAGGCCTACCGCGGCCGGCACGCTGCGGAGCTATCCGAATTGCTCTTACAGCACGCCGATTTTTTTATTACAAAATTATTTCAAATATTCTTTTGGATTTACGAATAAGCACAAATGGTAATTTTAACATGCAATAATTTAAGGGCATCATAATATATATATATATAT
>DWTW01001955.1:0-11749 GCA_018246275.1 Papilio slateri
TATATATATAATATGACTATGTGATTATAACCTGACGAAGTACATACACAATATTTAGTCTACCGGCAACGCATCTGGGACTCTTTTGATTCTTGTGGATGCTGTTTAACGGCACTTTACTTCAGCTGACACACTTGTTCATTTTTGATCTTTTTTGTTCATTTGGCTTTTTCTACGGTCAAAAAATATTACTTATAGGTGGAACATTTTTGAGAAACATCGTTTTATTCGATTTATATAACATTTTATGCTAAAGTGAGCTATGCTAAGGTATACTGACTGAAAAGTAGGTAATAATTATACAGTAAAATTATGTTGATGAACTGTATACATTAACATCAAAAAACAAATGTATACGATATGTCAAATATACATACAATACAAACTTCCTATTTTATTTTATTTAAAATGCAGACTGAATATGAAGACGAGTCCACTATAGATACAAACACGGCCCCCGGCCGTCAGTGCTCACTAAGCCAGACGCTGATATGTATACATGAGTAAGCTTAGCCCACCGAGTGACCGGGCCGCCCGGTCTCTTATTCTCGACTCCACTTGATCCTTTCTTCCATTCGCACTTTTTAAACAATCGGTAGATAAAACATATAGGCCGTTATGATTTTATTTTTGCAATAACAAATGTTGCAAGGCTGGTACTATTGCTTAATATCTAGTGGCCAAGTTGCCCGTTTGGTGCCACTCGAGTAAGAGACAGATCAGCATGATGAACAGCATTTAAATTTTAAACATCAATGTTCTCGTTGGCCTGATGACCAAATATAATTAAAAATATAATAAAATATATTCTAGTTTTCAATTCACAACACAACACAGACACAAGCACGTAAATATAGAGATGCAAACTGCAACCATCTTAATTAAACTGCAGCATTCGAAGCGCGCAAGAGACGGACCAGCGTTATAAATTAATTAGAATTTTCTTCCGAGCTCACTGCGCACCTCTCAAGCCAAGTACCGTTGTGAATTCACTTAAAATATTATTTGTTGTCTTAAGACGCAACTCAACACGAGTAGAACGTGTAGAGACACACTACAACTGAAACGTCACAACTCCATGTAATTTCCACAGTGGTGCGCCGCGTTGTGAACGTTATTCTCAGTTCAAATGCTAGTGTTGTATAGAAAGAGTTCGAATTTCAATCAATTAAAGAACAAGACGAAGAAGGACACGTCCTTCATACATAATAACTGAACGTCGTTTTGTAAAGGTTTCGTTTGGAATAGACCTTTAATGTGACAGAGCTCTATATCCCAATACATGTCCACAAACTCCCTGCGTAAGTTAAACAATTTTAGTGACCTACAACACTTGTAAAACCTTAAATTTGTAGTATTCGCTATACTTGGCATCAAAAATTGGCGCGATCCTGGCGGACCGCTATCGCTTCACCTACATCCACACGCACAGCTGCGCGACCTGCTCGTCGGTTATGAATACTCCGAGTTCCTTAGAGTGTCGAGTGCTACTGGGACGTTCCCTGCCAACACTGCCACTGTCGCAACAAAACTCTTGTTACTCTTACTTGTTACAAAAATCTTGTTACTCTCTCATTACTGATCCTTTCTATATGCCCGAACCGCCGAAGCAGAATTTCAGAAATTATATTATGTATCATTTAATTCTGCCACATTCTATTATTTATTTTTTATTTAATTTATATATTTTTTTATACCCAATAGACTTAATTTATTTTGAAACTAACATAAATTACTTTAGTAAACATACACGTGAATACATATATTACGAGCCTTCCCCGATTCACGTCGACCTCAATAACTCTTTCGAGTTAATGAAAAAATCTAATAACCTTGTTAAATAATTGTAAGATCGTGCCGGCGATCGTCGTAATGCTCGTACTGTGGAAAAAAATTAGCTGTATTTTTCAGTATCGCCGCGTTCGGAGTCGTCACTTCAATACCGTTATAATGCCCAAGAAAAATAAGAAATTCAAATGAATATTTGCCAAAATTTTCTTTCTCCAAAGATATTTGGATCGATTTCTCGTGTTACTGCTAACTTGATTTCCGATCCGTCGGTTCACATCTCTAATTAAATTGCGCTGGTGTCAAGACGCCTGTTATTTCGTGCCGAGTGTGATGTCAAGATGTCGTCACATCAGTGTAAAAAGGCAGTGTAGAGGTATTGTTTTCGTTCGTGCGAGTGGCATAACAAGGAATTGTTGCAGAGCGCCGCGTGACTAACGGCGGCGTTATCCCGACGCGCGTCGATTCGCAATTACCCCACTCGACACATCATCCAATTAAGACGATTAGCCCACACGTGGTGTTTGTACGCGGCCACGGCGACACGGAGCGGAGGGTTCATGTCGAAGAACTGCTCGAGAGACAAATTGGTTCACAAGAATTATTGGTCTAACATTTATTTATTATGTATATATTACTTTTATCATAACATTTAATTACATCGAAGTCGACAAAATGCCTGAATCGTAGGGGTCTAGGCGAGGGTGTGCCCGCCTGTGCCCACATTATGTAAGACGGAAACCTACTCAGTAAGTGGTTCATTTGATATTCAATGAGTACCAGTAAATATTCGCAACGCAAAAGGGGCTGTAAAGCTGTACGGGGGGTTGAAAGTCAAGGTTTAACAACCTCAGTTTATGCGAATATCCTGAGGTCATATTAACTTCCCTTAGGCGACCTATCTCAGACTCTTCGCATCAATATGGTACTGTTTCATGCAGGTACTTTGGCTTCATAGCACCACGTAACACCGAACTAGCAGACCTTAAAATTATTATATTTTTGTACCGTCTTTATGGTGACTGTTATAAATGTACCGCTATAATTTTTCATTGTTTTCAAGCCTTTGTGTTATTATAATTAAATGATAATTACGTTGAAAATATAATTGCAAAGTTATTTATAAGTAACCAGACCTTGTGATCGCTCGTCCGAGGTCGAAGCCGAACGAAAGATGTCTTAATTAGTCTGCAGTCATTAATTAAATGGAATTGCGTTTTAACTGTTATAGTTTTGTAAATAATAGTTACGTTTAAATTTTAAGGAAAAATAATACGATTTATTTATTTGTTGATCAAGCATCGCGTTAGTAATACTCGGTAGTGGTGTTTTCCGATACCTACAGCTACAGCTCAGAACAAATGAGCGAAAATAGATTTAGTCCAAAATAATTTCGAGACCTAATAGTGACTGTCATCCATATTGAAACATATCGCTGAATGAATAAATCAACTCCGATGGAAAGTAGTGCAGATAACTTGGATGGGGCGAAGAGCCCTGTTTAAATTATTTGTCCCACGAGAGGTGGACGTGAATCCTTTAAGGAATCGAATTTATATTAGATTTGAATATTGTTTTGTTGCTTTTGTAAGGTTTTGACGATATAACGTGAAAATGTTTTCGTTTGGTTAAAATATCACTCACGCCCATAAGCCAGAGGGATGAATGTTGTCAAATATTATTTTATTCAGGTCCCGACCGCCAATTTCTAAATCGGAACTTTAGCCAAAAAGCACCACCAATTAATAATTATTCATACGTTTGTATGTTCATAATCGAGGTAAAAGTTAGATTTTGATTATTTTATACAATAAAGTCAATAAGTAATTAATTAAAATATAAAATATTAAGTAGAAAAAATGATATAAATTATCTTCCTAATATATTTATTATTTTATAATAAAAATAAACGATGGAACACTTTACACGTAACTATATTAATTTTCTTACTAAATAAAATACATTCAAAATCGAACTTACATTACAATTCCAGTTTCCACCGAAATCCTAGACACAAAGCACTATTGTAAAAATTTCCACAGACTCATAAGTCTCAGAAAAATTAATTTAGAATATTCACATACTTTATCAAAACAAAATATTCACGATATAAGCAGCGATCGAACGAAGTGCGTTTATGTAAACAAAGGACAAAATCGTAATAACGCGCATGCGCGGAGCCGGCGTGAAGCACACTAGCGCCGTGTCGTCGCGGGCAATGCAGCTGACAGGCAACGGCTGCGCGCGCATTCAGCCAAAGGGCGTTATTGCTACAGACAAAAATCTGTCACTCTTTTAATTATTTTCTTTTTGGTTGCTTCACTCTTGTCAGAGTGGTCGGGGTTATCACGCCCCGGTGGATTGGGCGGCAGACAGTACCCGCCGCACTTCGTCCCGTCATCTCTGTCTGCTGGCAGTTTATCGGGTATATTGCGCACGGGAGCACCCACCGCAGCCTTCACTCGATCTGTCATTTCATCGGGGATCTCCCCCGTGGTTGTGTGCCTTCGACTTTCCCTTGCACGAGACGTCGTATGGAGTTGTTTCCTCGTCGACTAACTTTGATATCCTTTAACGTAAAAATTAAATTATACTATGTATGTATATATGTAATTGCTCTTAGAAAGTTTTGTTGTGCGATGCTATAACTAAAACTTAGTTCTGTAATTAACTTGTCTAGTCGACAGTACCGTGACCTTACGCAATACATATTCGTTACGTTTCGCTCCACAAGTGACAGGGTAGGGTAGTCGACGGCGACTGACGGCAGCGCACCTTGTGGATTGTGGATCCTCGCATGTAGCTGTCGTCGCTTAAAGTTAGGTAAAGCACTTGCCGATTTACATCAGAAATATCAACCGAGGCACCATTGTACCAATTACACAAGGATTCTTCTTACTACCTTTCCTTGCAGACTTACAAATCTACAGTATATGTGTGAATGGGTGGAAAATAAAGGCTTTAACGTTTCAAGCCTGCCAAGCGGTCAAACTGACGGAACTACACAGAGGTTGTTGTTGATGTTAAAATGATGTGCCTTGGGAATAAATTACTATTTTCGTGTATTGGAGACATTTGTCAAGTCAGCTGGAGTGCGAATCCTCGACCGATTTGCTCAAGCTCTTGCATAAGTAATCAAAATCAAAGCATTTGACAACGTATGCAAGATTGATATTAAATGAAATTATCTTTGTTTGTTTCATACGTAATTTAATTTAATGCAAAGTTCACATGTTAAAAATACGATACAATAATACAATTTTCAGTAGTTAAACAATATGATACAACTATTGAATGAATTTAAGTGCACTCTCTCCACCACATTTCTAAATATATTATAAAATTTCTAATCGAATGTAGGATTTAAGAATTTTCGTTAAAAGGTTCCAAAAAATACTGATATCTGAAAGAAATGTTACTGGTAAGAAAAATTAACACAATATGCGTGGCAATCTCATCAGCTTTTATATTTACAAATAAAATACAACTAAGGCTAATTTTGACTATGCGAAAAAACATTTTTTTTAGTCTTTTGTTCAAAAATCGAACTCCAATCAAATATGTCTCGTGTTGCATATGCAGGGTTGCCATTGTAAGTATAAAAATAAGAATAACGACGTAATTATCTGTTGCACTTCTGTTTGCTTTACGCTACATGAAATACAATTGGTTGTTCTCCGGCCTCCTTACCTCCACTATGTAATCTTCATCTTATACCTTCTACTCGTATCTACTCTTAAACTAAACCCTTACAACGATCTCCCTGCAGCTCAGGTGCGGGCGCGGCTCGCACACCGCTCGCGCCAAGTGATCCTTACAGCTAAGTCAGTCTGGGCGGTCCGCGTCGAATGGTGAGCTTACATGTATATATCCTACGTTATATATAAATTTTGTACAGACAGCAATTATTATGCACACAACGAAAAACATATGTTATAAACTTACATATTACATCTCATACGATCGATGTTACTTCGTTTTTTTTTATTTAATATAACAAAGACAATGGTATTCACTTATGCATATTCAATTAATTTTACAATTTTTTTTTGATCGCATATTTTTTAAGTTCAAAGCAAATATTCAGCAACACGACAGTAGCACTCCGACATTATATTTATAATTACAATATTAAAATACAAAAGACGTGTTAGAAGAGTTATGTAATGTAATAAATTAACTGAATTCACTTACATAAAATAAGAAACAGTACGACAGCAAAATCAAATGGAAACTCATGTTCTTCGCCAGCCCTCCTGAGTCGCAGCGTGTTTTTTTATTTATTTTAGTCTCTTCATGTCTAACGAAGATTTTATGCGAGCAAAAACTTAGTGGGTTTGTATTAATTAAAAGTTCACCTGCTTTCATTTTACACAGGTTTAACAGATGAAAATTTAACTAGGCTTAGGATAAGAATCCGATCGGTCTAGGTCTAGGCTGTACATTAGGTGTCGAATACTGTACTTTAAAATGGCTATATACGATGACAACATATTACATTACAAAACTAAGTTACGGTATCGGCAATCGATGAACGTTCAGTGCGTGGCGATGGGCGTGGAAGTGGGCGTGTCTCGGACGGGTGTGGGTGTGGCGGACGGCGTGTCGGTGCGCGGCGAGGGCGGGGCCGCGGGGTGCTCCTCCTGTATGTACTCGTAGGCCAGCTTGAGCGCGAAGTGGAAGCGCGGGTCTGCAGCGCGCGCCGCCATCCGCGGCGCTCCCAGCAGCACCGACAGCGGCGGCAGGCACTCGGATACGTCTCCGCCTGCACACACCGACACACAAACATAATAATCACCTCGTAGAGGGTACGGCATGCCTTGCGACGCGTTGATGCATCTATAAAGATTGTTTTCAAAAGTCATGATGATGTCATTTAATTTGTAATTACAGTAATTAATAAATTCAATAAATTTGAGTTATTATAAGTTTGCAATATCTTAATCATCATTCAGTTAGGTCAGAAATTATCAACCACAGGTTAATATGTTGTTTTTGTGTCTTGTTGTGTTTTGTTTGAAAGTTTCTGGATGCGTGCGTGTGTCTGTAGGCGTGGGCGTGCGTGCATTGTGCACGTAGACGGTGCCGCGGCGGCGGGTGCCCACCCATGAGGTGCACGATGTCGGCGAGGCGGTAGAGCGGCGTGTCGCGCAGCGCACCCGCAGCCGCTTCCGACGCCAGCTCCTCCCAGCGCGACCGCAGCACGCATGCGCACCAAACCTGCAGAAACAGATAAATAGACTCACTCACTGCACCACTCATGTTATAACTCCATACTTTTTATTATATTCTTTCAAAAATCAGGCAACGGAAACTATATCTTCGAACGATGTTCGTTTGCCTACCTGCAATCTGAGCTCGTCCCGCAAGTCCGGGTCCACGATGAAGTCGGTGAGGTCCAGTGCCTTCTTGTAGTCGTACTCCGTCAGCGACGGACTCTCGCACTCGATGTACAGCTGAAACAAAAACAAGATTTTATAAACAGACGGTGACGATGGGCCGGAAGCGACATCGGTTGCTGGCCATTCTAACAATGTGTTTAGTGTCATGAGGGTGGGGTGAGAGATGTATGAACCAGCGATGGTCCAGTACTGACCTGCAGCAGCCGCTCGGGGCCGAGGAGCGGCCAGTCGGCGTCATCGCCGGCGTCGGCGAGTGCGCGCGGGCGCAGCGCGGCGGGCAGCGCGCGGTGGTGCTCGCACAGGCTGAGCCGCGCCTCCGCCTCGCGCCGCGCACTCTCCTCCCCCGGCTCCTCCGACGCCAGCAGGCACAGCTTCGCCATCGACGCTATTGTCTGACACACAAAAGCACAATAACGCGGCGTTCAACTAAAGTACACACGTAGGTTATATTACGAAATATTCATAATATAGGATCATACGCACAATTTATTAAACAACTAAACTCGTCGACGCCGTTCCTTTAATTTTAATTAGTAATTTTAAATATCGTTTCCGAGACCTATTTTATTAATAAACAAATCTAGTTCTGTTATTATTAATTCAATATTATTTTAAAATGGGAAAAGGGCAGCCGGCGCCGGCTGGTATATGTCTAGAGGAATCACAAAACGATAGTCGTTCGTGTACACATACTGTTGCACGCTTTATTGTGCCTGTAGTACTGTACAAGATGCTACAAATGTTCCTAGCCTATGTTCACACTGTATACATAAATAAAAAACTTTAATTAATTACAACTTAAATGTGTAAATAGCACGTCATTCCGTAACAGAATCAATCACGTAGTTCATATTGTAATGATTGTAAGTAGACAGCGTGTGTGTTCGTACCGTAGTTCGTTGCACCGTGGCGGGCTCCTGGTGCGCGAGTGCGAGCAGGGCGCTCGCGGCGGGCGCGGGGCGGCGGCGCGCCAGCAGGTGTAGCGCCAGCAGCGGCGCGCGCTCGACCCGCGCCGCCAGCCAGCGCGCCAGCCGCTCGGGCACGCGCGCGCCCACCTCGCGCACCAGCAGCGCGCGCCGCTCGCCGTCGCCGGACGCCAGCCACGCGAACGCTGTCTCGGCGACGCCCTGTACAACAATAATATTCTATCTACATGGATCCCCAACTTTTCTTTTATTGTACTTACTTATTGTTATTTGACTATCGTATAATTCGTCGCGTCAGGTTACCGGCCACCGACTAAGCTCATATATTTAGCCTGACGAGAGACAAACACGCCCTACTACATGCCAGCGACGATTTCAAATTAAAAACTTGGCGAGATACACTGTAGTTGTAAGATGAATGTACCTTCTGACTCCATAACGTGATGAATATTTATGACAATCAATCAAATATAAAGCGACGTTTATCTAGGGCACCTGGTCGGAATACTTGTCGATGTAGCCGTAGAGGCGCTCCAGGTCGTCGTCCTGCACGCACAGCTGCACCAGCAGCTCGAAGTCCTGGAACTTCTCCGCCAGCGCCGCGGCGCGCTGCGTCTGCCCCGCATCCACTGCTCATATTAAAACCAAAAATTCTAGTTAAGTAAGGGTTATCTTTAGTTGGCGTAATTTTTATCTTAAAATGAAATAATTATTTTTCCTATATCCCGGTGAGGTCATTGGGAGGTTTTCACAAGGAGCGTGCAATACTTACCGTAAGGTTTGATGAGTTCGCGGCGCAGCGCATGGTAGGCGGGGTCGTGCGCGTGCGTGTGCGCGAGCGCGTCTGCCAGGAGCAGGTCCGCCAGCGCCGCCGCCGCCTCCAGTAGTCCGGCGCGCAGCCCCGCGTCGGGGCAGGCGCGCGCGCACTCGCTACATGCAACAACCACTAAATGTAACATCATTTGTCGCTCTCTAAATCATACTTGAACATGACACGCGGCTGTAGTGTGGCGACGTACGTGGTGGCGCGCGTGTGCAGTTGCAGCAGGGCGGTGCGCAAAGCGGGGTCGGCGGCGCGCGCAGGCGGCGCGGGCCCGCCGGCCGCCAGCCACTGCGAGCGCCACGCCTGCACCTCGCCCAGCACGCCCTGCGGATACGCGTTGCAATGTAATCGCAATGTTGTTTTTTTATTTGTTGGACAGTTCCTAGTAAAACACTCACAGCGAGCAGGCGCAGTGCGGCTGTAGCGTGTACGGCATCGGCGCGCGCGTCACCCGCGCTGGGCGGCAGGCGGGCGGCGGCGCGCAACAGGCGGTGCGCGCGGGACACGCGGCGGAACGCCACGTCCTCCGCCGACAACGCGCCCGCCCGCAGCGCCGCCGCCTCCTCCCGCTCGCACGCCTCCTCCTCCTCCCAGCTCGCGCCGCCGCCGCGCCACTCGTCGGACTCGGCGCCGCTAGCCACCTGACACATCTCAAACTATATTAGTATGGATAGATAGATATATCATGTTAGTACTAAAAAAAAAATTAACAACTGACCAAACATAAAACATAGCGCGATGCATCACAACGCAGCGCTGCTTCGCCAGTAAGCGCGACATCGCGAGGCGCTTGCAAATGGTAGACTGCGGGCGGACGCTGCGGAGCGGGGAGCACTCACAGCTAGCACAGACATGTTTCGCTGCATCGCCCGGAGGATCTTGGTGTAACGAAGCGGCGCGCCGCCAACGACCTCACTACTGCGCCTCGCGACGTCGCAATACTGTGCAGGGCAAACCCACTGGGCTAATACTACTTTTCGATTTAACCGTCGCATTCTGAGCACGGCCAAAAAGGGACACCACCAGTGCTAGCTCCCGACCTGCCTCGACCGCAGTGAATGCGAAGAATGTGCACGTGTAGCGCGCCTCACCTGCTGCACGGCGGCGTCGACGAGGTGCGCGCCCTCCTCCTGCAGGCGACGCAGCGCGCGCGCCGCCGCCAGCCGCTCGCCGTACGCGCCCAGCAACTGCTGCGTGCCGATCGCGCCGTCGCCGCACTCTGCACTCAAAAGTCACGTATCGAGATCATAGTCGATATTAATAACGATAGCTTGTTATAATTTGTACAAGACACGTATCGTCGCGGGCCACATAAAAATTTGATACCTATTACGATGCATGTTAACTCTACTAGCATAAACGATTGCAACACTAACCTCTGCTAACGTTTGCGAGCCGGCGCCACAGGCCGTGCGCGCGCAGGAAGTCTAAGAAGAGGGCGTAGGCGCGCGCCTTATCGCGCAGCTGCGCGGCCAGCTGCAGCGCAGCGGAGGCGCCGAGCGCGGCGGCGGAGCGCGGGGCGGCGCGGCGCCAGCGCGGGTCGCCGGCGGGCGCGTCGTCCAGTAATTCGCGCGCCGCGCCCGCCGCCGCCACGTCCAGTGCTCCGTCCACTGTGTCGCCGCTGCCCGCGGCCCCGCCGCCCCGCGCCGGGAACTCCTCGGCCAGGATGCGAGCCGCCATCGGGTCCCGCCGCAGGTGGAAGAGGAACGCCGTCTTCAATTTGCTGCGGGGATCCGTGGCCAATGCGTTGATCTATAGCAAACAATAAACGGATTATTCCCCCGTGACAGACATCAAACAAAATAAATAAATATATTTAAAATTATCTAAATTAGTTGTATATATGCACTACTAGTGGCGCTGCGTGGGTCGGCACCGCTACGCCATATATCCGATTCGAAGGACCGTCCTGTAGCAAAATCCAAAGTACATTTATATGGACTACATACAATTGTGGTTGTTTTATTTTTTAAGAAAACTGTACTTACCTCGTTGGGATCAATCTCGTACATGGAGAGGTTGCCGTCGTACAGGTCGGAGGCGCCGGGCGAGCTCATCGGACTGTCGCATACGGACCTGCCGAACGGCGTGCTATACCAGTCAATTACAACAACTATTTATATTTTCTACCGGTGGTAAGTATTTCTGTACAATCAGCTTTGTGGATGCACTAGAGCATGTGATCGTGTGCGCAGTGTACTCACGGGAGAGGCGCACGCGGCACGCACAGCGCGAGCACGCCGTGCTGCCGGCTGAACAGCAGCGGCACGCCGTCGCACAGCGCGCCGCCCAGCACGCGGTCGCCCTCCGCAGACACGTCGATGCACTCCACCTTCTCGTTCGAACCTGAGCCTGTGCAAGCGACTAACATTGTACCGCTCAAATTGGCCGCGGTGGAATTGATAAAACACGCTAACTTTAATGATTACGATGAAACAACGCGGTGCACGGATGCGTCATCTAGACAGGGTACGTACGACGGTATCTCTTATGAATCGCGTCTGGTGATCGAGCTGCCGCAGTGTTACATTTCAAGTGTGACATGGCATCGCAAGAGAACGCGCGCGGGGCCTGGCCGCGCGGCCCCTGCATTATTAAATATATAAGATAGTGAGTGACCGGTGAGGAGTGCGACGTAGCCGGGGGCGTAGAGCAGCGGGCGGCCCGGCAGCGGCAGGCAGCGCGGCGGGTGCGCGTCCTCGCGCGCCGGCCCGAGCCGCGGGCACGGCCTACCCCCCCGCCGCGGGCGCAGCCGCCCGGCGGAGGTCCCGTCCCCAGCACGGAGCAATAAAAATCGGCATTTTTTTAAA
>DWTW01001956.1:0-11748 GCA_018246275.1 Papilio slateri
AGTATTCGCTCACTTGTCGAAATTCAATTATGATTATTCTAATTTGGAATATTTAAAAAAAAATCGAATTGATTTTATTAAACATCAATTTATAGAACCATACAGATTTTATGGACCATATTAAACCTAATAAAGGTTAAAGTCCAAAATACCAAGTAATTTTTTTATGGAGATAGACCATAAACGAGTAGGTCAATATAGGAAACCCATCAATATGAGCAATAACCTGAAGATTTGTTTGATAAATAATTGAGGATGGTTTGGTAAAGAAAAGGATAAGACAGGACGAGGATTGCCCTTCTAAACTCCACTTAATTAACTAAATGTTCAAGTATAAATACTTGGCCATATCCTGTGAGAGTGGTACAACCAGTCAAATCGACACATTTGTATTGTGGGTGCTTGACGCCATTGTCAATGTCTGGCTGATAAACTTTGATCTCTTTGTGTGCCTTAATTAATTATTCATCAGATATCATTTCTCTGTACGTGTTCGATCAGAATGTAAGTGAAATGTATTCTGCAAGGTGAAGCTTCAATTGTGCAAGTGTTCATTTGTAATATTACCTGGTGGCCTACAACATCTTTTGGGTGCGGCCTTGGAGGGCGGCGTTCCCTTCATAGAGCCCTTGGACTGTGGCGTAAGGTCGCACGGGCAGCAGGAGTGCACGCTGCTCCGGGATGTGTTCATCGCTTCTATTTTCTCCACCTAAGCGTGAACCAAACATTATGGTTTTTTTTTAAATAATTGCAACGAACGTGAAAGAATGTCTTTCGTGTCTCTTACGTTTTCCAATAAGGCAGTGGAATGAAGCAAAACAAGCATTCGGTACAAAGGACCATTAATAAACGCGGTCCTACCGAGAATTTTGTATTTAAAAACCGTGAGTACTACCGTATTTCATCGTCCCGTATGCCATTTCTATTATTTTTTGAAGATGATGTCAAACGTACAAGTGGTTCATTGAATTAAACCTGAGGTGAAACGACGACGGCTACCGACAAACATCCGCCATAATCAGCGACATCGCAGGCCCTTTTCCGGTTTTAAGAAGTGAATATGCATACTGAAATAATAGGTGGAAATAATGGATTGGCCTTCAATTACTTCATTTATCAGGTGAATGGTAGCATTAAAAGGTTTAATTTGAAATTAAAAGTTAAACCGGTTTTTCATGACATTGCGGTACTTCCTCGGGCAAACTGAACCATTATTGTGAAGAGTGTTTGCTTAGTATTATAAAAAAAACGAAAGAATTTAAAGGAATTATTTCTTATATTAAAATGCCTAAAAAAAGTACCTGTTGCCACGCAGACAGTCTAAAGAGTAATAAGAGATAGGAGGTTTAAGAAATAGGATCCCCGGCTTTTTACTCCAAGAGAGCCTAACCGTGATTCGATCAGTCTCATCAAGATCAACGATTTGCCTGAGGGTTTATAGATCTAAAGAACATGAACATCACATATGAACAGCTTACCTTCGAAGGCGCAGCTGGTATTTTGTATTGACGGTCTGTTGTAGGTTTCTTAGTTGTCTTTTCCTCAAGTGGCAGATGTAGTTCTTGTTGGAGTGTCTTGGGGGATTCCACCACCTTTCGGGTAGCCGATGTTGGTTTCTCTTTCGATATATATTGCTACAATATAAAGAACAATTTTTAACCTGAAAATCGTACATTAATATTTTAACTAATAATTAAGTCGTAGGTAGCATTAACCTTTGAAATTTTATAAGCCACAAATCCCCAATAACAAACAAATTCGTTTGAGCCAAGCGCGGTGACAAATAGATGTAGGTTACTTCGTGTGTCGATACATGTCTCGCAGTTGTCTTCTGAATATGGATGGACATTATGACGTGGAAAAATACATTTTTTTATGAAAGTAGCTGGCAAACGAGCAAGTTGTCACCTGATGTTAAGTTACCGCTACCCATAGGCATCCGCAACAAGCTATAATGAGTTGCAGATGCGTTGCCTACCTTTAATATACAGAAAAATTATATTCCCTTCTATCCATTCTTTCCCCGTCAAATCGTCTTCCCCCTGCCATTCTTTCCTTCTTAGAAAAGGATGGGAAGGGGAAGAGGACTAGAACAAAGTCTCCGGCACCTGACTCATCAGCCGAAACGCATAATACTTCTACTTCACGCCTGTCTTCTGTGAGGTCGTGGTATTTCACCGGTCGCGTCGGCCTATTCGTGCAACAGATGTTGTTGCGGGCTCTGCTAAATGCATACAGCCAGTCAACCAACTGAAGTCCATTGTTAGACGTAGGTCGCCCCCATTAATCGCCTCCCGAAACCTTTCCAGATCATTGTTCTATGTTGTGCGTGCCTTCTTATACTTTTACAGCTAAGAACACATAATATGTGACGTACGTCCGGCACGTGCCATACGACGAGTCCGCCGGCCGCGCACGCGCTGACCACGCGGCGCGCGTCGGGGCTGAAGCGGCAGCACGTGACGGCGGCCGCGTGCCCCAGTCCCATGTGCGTGTAAATGCCCTCTTGGTACTTCCACAACTAATAACACAGAACATAGTCATTTTAGAAAGTTAGTATAAGAATATAAAATTATTCGGAGCTTCCAATTCCATCCACACCATTTTGATGGTTGACATACCACAATTGTAAGGTTTTCGCGTAACGTCCAGCCTCGCGCAAGTGAGTATTACAGCGGTAGTTCTAAAACATTACGACTTAAGGTTCAGGCTGCGCCTTTAAGGTAGGCTTCCTCTTGCGTGGTGGATGTTCATGGGCGCCCTTGATCATTTAACGTTATGTGGCACTCTGCTCGTTTGCCCCTTCTTATAAAAAAGAGGGCAAGGATGAGATACACAAAGAAAATTACGATACTTTCTATAATAATAACGCGGTAATATAAACAAACCCACACGATTCGAAAATATCAAAGTGAATAGTTAAAGAACTCTGCAAGAAAATATAAGTTACATAATACCTGCCATACCAGGATTAAGAGTAATTAAATAAGTTTGATGTCTTCTTTTCATTACTCTATTATGCTATCTATGTTTGATAATCATATCAATACCGAAGACTGGCAGGAAGCGGTGCGAAACAGGCCACGTTAGCGTCCTCTCGTCACGGAGACCATGTTTGGGTCGCTGCGCCAGCGGAGTAGTAGTGGTTGCAGTATCAACAATGATGTTACATGTCAGTTTTTATCATTACAATGTTTATTATGAGAATGCCTTAAACAGAAAAATGCACATACTTTGACCATTTGATCGTTGCCGCCAGTCACGAAAAGTTCCCCGTCCTGCGTGATGTGCAGCCCGTTGATGGCTCCCGCTTTACTGGCCTCTAGCTGTTATTGATAGTTCACTAATGTATTATGTTTAAAAAATGAATAAATAATTACTTACTAAATTGCTATAACAAGAACTTTAGTTGTAAGGAGAGTAGGCGTCCCTGCATCCGCGTATTTCCCATAAATGAGACGTGCCCGCAGTGCGCTATTCAGTGTACTCTATACTCTAACCCAAAACGGCAAGAGTAACATTCTATTCTGTTTCACACATCTCTTCTAACAGTGGTAGAGCTCCATAGGGGCGACATCCGTTGCACTATTGGGCCAGCGCCACCGAGAACTACCACCTCACATAAGACTGGCGTGTAATAGAGGTATTTTATGATTTAAATCTCGTATGATGGGTAAGGGGCCTGAAAACCAATACTCCCCTCCCTCCCCACCCTTCCTTCTCGCCGTATCCTTACCATCTCTTGTGTTCTATGTAAAGGTTGCCAAAATCTGCATAATATAATCGCGCAGTATTAGTTGTACCGCTTGCTCCTTTGTCTCCTTCCTTAGTAAAAAAAGCAGATGTGATGCTAGAGTTGCACCACTGGTACTTGATCCACGAGGGGTATTGTCAGTGTGAGTATAGCAAGGCCCGACCTCTCTGGCGAGGTTCCCGCTGGCGGTCTCCCAGTATGCGACGCGGCGGTCGGTGCCGCCGGTCAGCAGCTGGCAGCCGCGCGGCTCAAAGCACACGCACATGAACAGCGTGTTCGCGTACATCACCTGACGACGCGACAGCGAACTGTGAACACATTACTTGTCCTGTACTCAATGTATTGATGGAGAAATGAAAACATTTCACAATTCATGTCAAATACGAACAACAAATCGAAAAGTTAGTTATTGACTAAATGCCATACTTAGGAACCTGCTTACAGCTCCAAAAAATGTGATTTTTGGAAAATTTTGATTCGGAATCAAAATCAAAATTCATCACGGGACAGGTACTTTATTAGGTCATCAAAGTAAAATATTCTTATACTGAAAAAACAAAATATAGATACTCTATGGAACGACCAAAAATATTTACTTACATCAAATCCCAAATAATGGCGGAGCCGTCGGTGCCTGCGCTGACCGCCTCCATGTCGTTGGGGGACACCTGTATAGCGGATACGGGGCTCTTGTGCTCCTTCAACACCTTCTTCAAGGATTGGCACTCGGGCCTTATGTCCCACACACGCACCTGCAGTACCAGATAACTCAACAGAACTGGATGATAAATTAACAAACAAATATTAGTTTATGTTTTACCTATGGTAAGCAATTACTGACACCCACAGACATGATAACAGTTGGTGCTTATCCGCAACAATCAGAATAATTGCAGATGCATTGCCAGCTTTTATATCGGTAACAGGAGAGGATGAGTAAAGACAAAGAATAAAGGGGGAGATTGAAAGGGGATAGGGCTTCTGGTCATCACATTGACTGGGCGAAACACTGAAGTAAACTTATGCTTTACGCCGGTTTTCCAAGAATTCACAAGGTACCAGAATTCATTCGAAGTCCAGACACCAAGTTATTTTAAAGTACTATTAATAGTTTAAGCCTTATAGGCTTTAATTATCCATGCATAAACATTCACAGCAAGTAAAGAAGAGAGACATATCTTTTTTACTTGCTATTGAATATTTATGGGAAATTTTATATATCTCTTAAAATCAGGTAAATTGTTTTTTTTGGTTTGCATACAGTTAGTAGACTATACAAAATGAAGCGATATCTAACGTACAACGAGCTGGAGATAATTAGTTATAATACCTTGGTATAACAACACAGCATTCAACAATTTTAGTATCTACTTGAGGAGCTACTGTAAAAAAGGTAGCAACGCACCTGGCCCTCGCAGCCGCCAGAGATGAGGGTCCGTCCGTCAGAGGTCATATCGATAGCGGAGGTGCCCTTGTTGTGGGTGTTGAAGATGCAGTATATCAGGCGGCCGGTCAGCGGCGTGAACGCCCGGATGTTGCCGTCGTTCCACGCTGCAATAACCAAACCTCTTTGACATTGTCTACGACAGTTACACCATAAAAATAGCGTACCGTACGCGAAACCCTAATAAAAGTTAATTCTCATGGGTAATAAAATATAGGTATAAGACTGATATATTTTCTTACAAACCAAATAAACCATGCTGCGTTATAATCAACTATCTGCATTTAAGAATCATATCACTAACAAACTTTTGAACCGAAAATCCATTAACGTTCATTTGGCAACCTAACTTATCTTTTCCAATCAACAAATTGGTTCGTGAAACAAGTACTACATTACCATATCATGAAGGGGCACTCGGGCAGCGGCTCGCCTAACGTTAAATAATCACTGTGGCACATGAACATCCACAACGCAGTACGCTATTTCTTGATTTTAGAAGGCAGTTATACGAAACAGGAGTTGCGCAAAAACCTTAAAGAAATGTCGACCATGAAAGCAAGGTATCAAGATAATGTACAGGCACGCACCGGTGACAATAGACTTGCCGTCGCCGGAGAACAGCACGGAGGAGCAGGTGAAGTTGGGGACCACGATGCGCAGTAGCTCGCGCGCCGTCTCCAGGCACCACACGCGCACCGACCCCGAGCCCGCCGTGGCGAAAACACCCGACATACCCCTGCGGGTGACTTAGTAATTATCTATTTGCTATTCCTGTATGTTGTTAAGCAATTCTACTCCTCTTCCCATCCATTTCTAATAAGGAAAGAATAGAAAGGGCAAGAGGATTTCATGGGGAGGGGATAAATAGGAAAAGGAAATATCCTTTTTTTGTTTATTCTACACCTTTTCTGTCCATTTTTTTTTTCAAAAATAGATTTTCGAATTAATTTACTAATATCTCTTTAACTATTTCAACTAAGCTTAAGCTTGTGCTAGGATATGGTTCACGACAATAGTCGAATGGCGGATTCGAACCCGCGACCTCATGTTCGGTAGTCCGCACCCTTAACCATTAAGCTATTGGCGCTCAATTAAAGGTAGACAACGCATCTGCAACTCATTACCTTGTTGCGGGTGTCTATGGGTAGCGGCCACATGAAGTCGGAAGAAGCGCTCGGTCGTTTGCCACCTGATTCTTTAAAAAATCATAAGAACTAGGACAGTGTGACGAACGATCGCATACCTCAAAATTGCAACTTCTATGTAAAAATTCGTGCAACATGCCAGTTCATAAGCAAAAACATGAATGAGGGCAATGACCATGTTTGGAGAAAGGTACACTAGTATGACATCAGATCGTGCTAGTTACTTAATCCAACGGAAACATTTATTCAAGACCGAAGACAAGACTGCTGGGCTATAGACAGGTCAGGACAGGACAGGACAGGTCGTGTGCAACCATTCAAAGGATACTTACGTCTATGATGACATATTTTAAGGAAACTCCCCTGGATGCAAGTATCATCACTATTAAAAGTTGTTTCGTCTCTCTACACTATATATACTGCATATCACTGTACACCTTGCTGTTATCACAATCTAGATTTTTTTGCGTATCAAGAATACAAATGTTTAAAATTCATTTAAGAAGCTCAATTACCTGGGGAAGGCGATGTCGTTGATGGTGCAGCGATGGCAGGTGACGACGAGGATGAGCGTGAAGGTGGCCATGTCTATGGAGAAGATCTCGCTGGTGCGCGTACCCACTAGCAACAGTCTCTGACTGTCGCGCCGCTGAGGCGACTCCAGAAGTTCCATAGACGTGATGCTGCCCGGCACCTTGACGCTCTTTAGCTGAAAATGTTTATATAGTAGATGAAGTAAGTAGACTACGGATACGTTGTCAGCCTTTATTAAGGCTGGATATTAAGATTGGATAAGATAAAGAGGGGATGTAAAGGGGCTAGGGCCTGCGGCCTCTCATTAGAAGAAACGCAAAAGTATAAATACTTCTATTTAACGTCTTCTGTGAGGTTGTGGTATTTCTCCGGTCGAGGAAGCACATTAGTGCAACTAGTTCATCTAACACGGTGCGATCATAGGGAAGCTTATAATAGGATTATGTGAGTCCACCATTAGCTAGTAATGATGTTCTATGGCTCTTCGGAACTCAGACTTGTGCAGTTAAGGTCTGAACATATCATATGTTATTTTGTATCAAGACCAGATTGTTTTTGTGCATTTAAATTGTTTGCCTATTTATGTTTACAAATATTTTTCTGTATAATCAAGTATTCTAGGCACTTTTGAATACACAAAATATTAACCCAGTTTCAAATACTTTACGGATTTATTAATTCGTTGAGTATATATTATTTGAACCTGGATAAGCTAGAAATTCAATGATGTTTTTTTGAAATATTCATCTCTTTATCTTGATGCTAACTTGAATCATTGTAACCAATTTCTGTAAACTTTATTCTTTTAATAATCAGTTTCATTCTTTAGTCGAAAGTTTAAAATATTCATATTTTTTAAATAATTTAATCTATACCAACAGCTTTAAAATGTGGCTTATTGGGGGCGACGATCTTTCCTTTGGGGAAGTCGCCCTTCCAGTTGATCTCGTCCAGGACGTCGACGGTGCCGTCGCCCGCGCCGACAATCAGGCACCCGTCTTCCATTATCAGTATCACTTCTATACCTGCACGACAAATGGTATTTTTTATAGTAGAAGGTGGCAAACGAGCTAACGGAACACCTGATATTAAGTGACCGCCACCCGTAGGCATCCGCACCCAACTAACGAGTTGCAAATGCGTTGCCTACCTTTAATGGACAGAGGATAAATAGAAAAAGAGGATATTTTTTCTTTCTATCCATCCCCTCCCCCGTTAAATCCTCTTCTCCTTCCCATCCTATCCTTAATAGAAAAGAATAAGAAGGGGGAAAAGGACTAGTATTTAGGCCTTCGGCACCTCACTCATCAGACGAAACGAGCCTGTCTTCTGTGAGGTCGTGGTATTCCACCGGTCCAGCCGGCCCTGCAGTGCAACAGATGTTGTTGTTGCGGCTCTGCCACTGTTATATTGTGGTATGTACATATTTATTTATTAAAGTTGGTTAAAAACTGAAGCAAAACAGATTTCATCATTTAACAAAAATATACTATATAACAGATGTAAGAATTTCGCTTTGAACTTTAGAACTAGGTCACGTACACAATCGACCTACAGTAGAGATTGATACATCCTTAAAAGTGATTCTTCCCAAGTGGAAGGCTTGTTGGCAGTTTTGCGCTTATGGGGGTTGAGTGAAGTACAGGGCAGAAACAGGTTCGTCGTCGGTATGTCCTTTTGAGACTACCTACTACGTATTGCAGATGTTTGTGAATGGCAACGGATAACTTGCAGTGTCGTTAGTTGTTTGCTAGTTGACTCTTATTGATTTAACTTATCTGTGAACCTAAATGTGGGCTTCAGTAGAGTTATGATGAGATGAAGAAAAACTTAGTGTGATTTAGTTCTATCTACCCTGGCTGTAGCAAATTGTCTCTGGGCGCTTGTTCTTCTTCCAGGGGCCGCACTTGGCGAGGCAGCCGAGCAGGCTGGGCTTGCAGTTCGCCACCGCCGCGTTGGGATCCGCAGGGAAGTTGATGGAAAACTTTATCATATCACCCGTCCTAACAGATTGAAGCAATAGAATTGATTTCATTGATTGATTGATATTAAGAATTATGCGACAAAGTTACGCTAGAATATTTGAAAATTGGTGTAGCCGGTAGAGTATTGTTCAGGGCAGCGGATATTGTTTAATAGTTCGGTAATAGCAAATTATTGATGTCCTCAGATATAACAATGTACCTATCCATAATCTGAGTTATCAGTAGCCTGTAAATAGGATTTGTAACAGTTAGCTAATGTATTTCCATAGCCCGTGTCAAACACGCATAGGTATGTATTTTGTGATTATTGAAAGACTTACGTGGTACCAGCGTATCCGTAGGTATCGTCTTTGTTGACGGCGATGCAGCGCACGCACCTCCTGAGCTTCCCGAGGGACACGTCCGCCACGTCCAGGGTCTTGGTTTCGGCTCTAACGTTCCACACGCGGAGATTTGCTTTGGAGGGTAACAAACAAAAATGCGACAAACAGAATGCGTCTTGAGTTTGTTGTTTCTAATGTCGTTGATCATCTAAAGTGTCTATATCTCAATCCTCAGTACATACCTTCCTCCTTCCCTTTTCCTTACCCACCCCCTGCTCTATCCTACATGTAGGCGGTGCAAAACATTTGCGACTCATCTCGTTGTTGAAGGGTATGGGTAGTGACTTAACATGAGTGAACCGCTTGCATCGTTTTCCATCTTCCAGAAAATTGTTGGTGGTGACTTTGGTTCTTCTATGGAAAGAAAATCTTACAATCACCGCCGGTGACAAAGGCGCTGACCCTCAGGTTCAGCGGGGCGAGGGTGATCGCGTCTCCCGTGGTCAACTTGGCGGCGGCGGCTGTAGCCGTGGCGGAGCCCCCCAGGCAATCCCACAGAACCACGCAGCCGTCGTCACGCCCTCCCAGCGATATCATGTAGCGCTCGTCCGACGAAAACGACAAAGCTTCCACGCGAACCTGTAGAACACTCTTATTTTGTATAGTAGGAGATTGAATGGTTAATAAAACTAAAGTACGGCATTCTCTTCATTGGGAAGTTGTGTTGTGCCCTGAAGTCGCCACGCTGGGCGTGCGGATTAGCCACTTTGAAGATGATGATGATGACGGCTTTGCACTGTGTTAGCATTAGATAAATTATTTCATAGCAGCGGAAAGATCAAAACTACAAAATAAAACGTTGTCTAAGCAGCTATTAGTTTCAAAAATCGGTTTACGCGTTCGACTTTGTAAACTGAGAAAGAAAGAATATTATTATATAATAATTTCGAACCTTTACAAACCACGACTCAAGTATTGTCGAACAAGGAAACCCAGGATCCAATGCATCACATCTTGGCAATCTAGCCCTTACTATAGGTATTGTCGTCAAAGAAATAATAATTGTATGTTAAATTAATTTAACCTTATGCAATTCGTGGCTGCCAATCATAACCTTCTTCTTAAAGTCCCAAATCTTGGCCGATGCCTTAAAACCTATGTGGTTGATTTGTCCGGAGCCCACGTAAGTTCCCTTGGGAGAGACTGCGACGGTGGACACGCTGTTCGTGTGCCCACTGAGGAAGTACATCTTCTTGCTCTTCCATTCCTGGATACAGACCTTGTTGCCCATAGGGTAGACGATGTGGTCGCCATCGGGGTGGACTTTTAGTCCTTTTATTGCTGACCCTAAAAGTTAAGATAAACAGTGCATAACTTAATTAAAACACGATAAAACCAACGAAGCCATTTTCTTGCAACTCCGTTTAACTCAATTAGAATAGGACAGATTCGTGAACCAGCCTTTCTCCTTTGTACCCTCTTAGTTTTTTAGTACATCCTCAGTGGCTAGAGACTCTTAATATTTAATAATATCGCAAGATAAAAAAAAATACAGTAAAACAATTACAACTATATGCTTAAGTCTGATTTTTTATTATAATGTCATTTTTTAAATACAATAACTTAAATGGTACTTAAGTTGTTTACATATGAAACCCAAGTTCTTTATTTTGAGTTACAATTTTTTTACCGTCAAATCCTATAATAGCGTAAGGTTCTAAACTCTTCACGTCCATTATCACTGATTCAGTCGCTATAAGTTGTATACCATGTAAAAATAAAATGTTTTAAACTATAAACAACAATTCGTGCATTGAAATTTATAAGTCTATTGCTGTAACAATATGCGGTTGCTATGCAACGTAACTTTACCGTGAGTTCACACTGCCAAAACATGTTGTCATCTCTTATTTTATATAGAGAAAGAGAGAGACAACCACATGTTTTATGTGATGTTTTTTAGCAGTGTAAACTCACAGTTAGTCTTACCAGTATATTGTAATATAATATCGATTATAACATTTAAGCGTTACTCGTAAAGCCTCTTCGGAAAAAACATTGATCAAAAAATGGAATAAATTTAAGTACAGTACAATATAGCTAATTGTAATATTGGTCAAAAGTAATTAAATTATTAAGTTAATCAATGGTAATCCAACTGAGTGCCTTTCCTTTTTTATTTAATTAATAATAAATTGTTAAATAAGCATTTTAATTTTCGTGTTTATTTAATAAAAAGAAATAGCTAGTTTCAAATGGAATATCTATCGTGAGAGTATAGGTGGAATTGTTTGTATCTAATCTACAATTTCTAGGGGAAACGATTTAATGCGACAAGCGAAGAAAGTAGACGGCATTTTGAAAGACCTCTGTCCAGCAGTAGATGCTAAAGCTGATGATGTATGCTAGTAAGGATCAGCATCGCATTTGTTATCGATACCTTGAGACGCCTTCTATAAATACATCCTTCAAACTGCAGGTCACAATATTTGCCCAATATCATTCAAGGGTTGAAATGAGCACAATCATGTTTTTTTTTTATTGGAGCCACATATGTAAT
>DWTW01001957.1:0-11746 GCA_018246275.1 Papilio slateri
GCAGGCGGCCGGCCGTAAAAAAAATTATAGCCAAAACCTATTACAGTATGGACTACGGTCGTACTGTGCCGACCCCACATAAAGTGGGAAAAGGACAGGAAGAAAAATACGATCTAAAGATACGTGGCCATATTACGTTTTATATTATCTGTCAAGATGACTAGAGCAATTCAGGTGCTGAGTGGGATTTTGTAGTTCAAAATGTAGAGCAGCATAGCATTGGTAAGGCCTTCAACCGACTTTTAACCATAACATCAAAGCCACTTTATTGTTTCTACCTCCGTTATGAAAAAGTAACCGTTTGATCTAAATGTTTCATTTTAATTCAAGCGCACTATTAAAGTCCATAATTGGCAAACTGGCAAAAAACACCTGGCATACGTGCTTATTATCAGAATGGTGTAGTCAACAAGTCATTGGGTCAATAGAACGGGCAGGTCGCTAGATCGCCGACGCATTCAAGCGTCTCGATGGCCTAAGGAAGTCAATTACATAAATCGCTTTGGAAAACGAAGTGTTGGAGCGTGAAAATGGAAGTGTTTAGCTAATGTAGGGCGTGTTGAATCCGCAGAGGTGCTGCATCTAATCGGCGAGCCGGACTTTCGCGACGTGCGGCTGCGCTGGGAGTACGGCAACGATGACGAACGGGCGCAGGTCCTCGCCTTTCAGGTGCACTACTGCGAGCTGCAGGCCTGGGGACAATATAGATGTCGCACCAAAGTAAGTACAAATAACTTACAAAAATATTAATAAAAAAATAAGTATAAAAAAATGAGCAAAACTATCACTAGCGTTAACTATCTACTTGTAAAAATTAAAAACGACTTGAATTTTTTTTTCGGATTTTATATAAATTCGTCACGAACGTAATGGACGTAAATTTAAATATGTTGTTATTATCCTAGTAATGTAATATTGTCCATCCATTCATTCATGTCCATTCTGACAACTGTTGTCAGGTGTCAAAACACAGTTGACTGCTACGCAGGCAGGGATGTCTACAAATTACCAATTAGTATAAAACCAGCTAACCCCATCGGTATACCGCGAGAAATCGATTCAATATTTTATGATTATGACAGATCGAATAATTTAAGTTAATGTTATCTATATCAATCTGTGAAATCCCTACACTCAATTTTTTTCGTAATTTTTTGTGATAAATATTAATTTTATGACTCACGGACATCAATTCTACCATTTTAAAAATTTTTGTCTGTCTGTTTATCTGTATGTCCGCTTATAGCTTAAGAACGACATGAACGATGTTAATGAAAATTGGTATATAGCAAGAACACGTGCCTGAGAAAATGATAGGCCATTTTAAATATCGATAACTAAAATTTTTAATGATCGTTTGTAATATCTAAAGTTCTTGACCGATCGATTTGAAATTCTTACACTGCGTTGTGTTCATAAACACGCAAGATTTTTATGTATTTTTTTATCCCGAAAATAAACTGTTCCCGGGTAATGTTATAATAAGTCATAAAGTTATGACAATAACAACTTTCCAGCGAGGCAAACGTGCGAAGCTGTGAGAAATATCTTGTAATAAATACCTATGTTCAAGTTTACCTATCTCTTTTACTAACAATACACCAATTTAATAATTTAATTTTAATTTATAATTTATTTTATAATTAAAATAATAAGAATAACACGGCTATGTTCACATTACGGCCTAATTTATCTTTTTTACACAATAATTCTCAATTCTCCTTTTAGTATCGCTAAGCAGGCCTTAGATTTTATTATTTTTATGGTGTCATAATGATGCACCGCTGACAAATATTAATGACATTAGTGATTGGTAAAGTCAAATCAACAATTGTAAAATAGATTGAGAGACCGTGTGTGTGACACGATTGTGCTTTTTTTTGAGTAGAATTGGTTTGGAATTTGTTGACTGGTCGATATCAGACATATCTTGGATATTTCGTGTGAATATTCGGCTCAGAATTTATTATTATTGTAGTTAAGTATTTACTAGATAATATAAATAAGAAAGCACTTTTTTTATTTTTATGGTTTACCATATAAAGTGAACGATGCCCATAGGCATCTCCAACAACCTAACAAATTGCAGATGCACTGACATACCGTTAATGGACAGAAGAGAGGATACACAGAAAAAAGGATATTTGCATTTATTATCCATCCCCTCCCTCCTCAAATTCTCTTACCCCTCCCATCACATCCTTATTAGAAATGGATGGGAAGGGGAAGAGGAATAGAATTAGGCTTCAGGCACCTCACTCATCAGTTGAAATGTACTAAATACTTCTACTCCACGCCTGTCTTCTGTGAGGTTCTGGTATTTCATCGATCGAGCCGGCCCATTCGTGTTCCGACAGGTGTTCCACCACTTAACACACTCTTATCCTTACAATAGATTAAATTTAGGGGCTTAGAATGTTTGTTTTCTATAAGAAATCCGTTTGTATATTAAATATATTAAAATATCTCCATTATAATCAGTAGGGTCGGCCTGGTTTGGTATCTGGCATTGGAACGGGATATAATAGCGCTGTCGGCGGCAAGGCGTGACCGTGACGCGCCACAGTTCGTTCGCCGCAGCCCTAATGCTCATTATTACATTCAGGTGCTTTACCGCTCTGTAAAATAGGCGTCCACTTGATTTATTGCTGGTGTAGCACGATTAGTTTTTGTTTTTCATACAATAAATCTCATTACAATTTAAACTTGTAAAAAAATATAAAAAAATTACATAGTAGAAAGTTAAGGCGGGCATTTAAAATGTAAGCCTTAGCGCCTAGCGTAATTGCAATGTTTATGTAACCCGAAAGGTAGTAGAGTTCTTCCAAGAGTGGAATTGTGAGATTGGAGAACTCTGTGAAGTCAGAGGACTTCATAGAGTTCTCCAATTTAGTGTACATAGTGTTCTCCTTCACCGATACATCAAAGTGAGGCCTTAATAATTCCAGCAATTTAGACTAAAGGACTCAAGAAAGGTAGTCCGACGTAATAACGTGTATGCGTAGAAAATGTGTGTACATTCGAAAAAAAAAATTAAAATGGCACCAGTTTTACTTCTAAAAATCGAAATCATGATCCGCACAGTTGCATCGCAGCTTTATGACATTTAAAAATAAAATAAAATTATCAGGTGGTAGACAATAATGAAAAGGAGAAACCAGCGAGGGGTGGACCTGTGGACATATCAACCACAACGCCCAGCAGTGGGCGTCGCAGGCGTGCGTACAGCACGTTCATTACCGGCCTGCGCATGGCCACGACGTACTCATTCGAGGTCCGACCGGTGAGGCGCGACGCCCGCGACCTCGCCGATCCCAACTCCATTGGCTCCAAGAATATCATCGTGCCGACCAAAGGGTGTAAGTTATTAAATTAAAAATATAATACATAGACGAATAAAGAAGGGTAGTAAGTATTTATCTAGAGGTCTTGGCACTACCTTTACATTATTAAACGAACAGTGGTCTTTAGTGTACTTGTCTTTTTGACTTTTTAAATAAAATAGTAAACACAAAAGAAATACCTTCTTTTTTACCAATCCATCTTGGATTTGATATTGCCAAGAAAGAAAAGAGGGAATCTCCTTCGATGAGGGCAGAAATTTTTGTGGCGATCGAAGGAATATTTTTTTATATATCTAACAGTGGAAATCATTTGTTTGATAATTTTGAAATAAAACCTCTTATGTTAATTAGATACAAGGCACACTAAAAGTATCTAATATATTCACCAATGGCTAATACGTGTTTGCAAATAAATAAGAATCCATAAACCGTTACTCAATGGTATAGGCCGACTGGGAAGCAAGCTTCCACTCCATTATAAGTTACGCCTAAGTACCTACTAGTACTAACGCATACTTTTGATAAATAAGTATAGAAAAAATATAGCTAAATGTAATTGTCACAGTTTCAGCGCGAGCGACGCAATGCCTGCCGCACGCGAGCGAAGTAGAAGTGTCCACGGGGCCGTACTTCGGGGGGCGCATAGCCGTAGAGGCGGCGGACGGCGGGCCAGAGCGCTGCGCCCTGCAGGGCAACCCGCGCAGTGCGCAGGACGCCTACATCCTGCGAATACACCACCAGGAGTGCGGCTCAGAGGTCAACGATACTACAGTCGCCACTTACGTCATCGTACAGGAGAATCTGCCGATTTTGACCCACAGCACACGGCGGTATGTAGTATTAGAAATATCATAGTATTTATTTTTAAAAGTTAAACTAGGGTTTAAGAGGATCTTGTCGAGAGGACTTTATGCCATTGCGGTGCCTATACTTCTTTGTATGAGGCTGAAGTTACCGGTGGTTATTACTTGTCCCGTTAAGACGTACAGTCTTTGTTAACCTCCGGGTGACAAACGTAAATGCATTAATTTTCAGGTTAGATAGATCATAGATCGGCTAGGGTCGCCACCAAAACTAAACTTATGAAGGCAATATAATTCATATTTCATTAACATTATAGGGCGATTAGGTTAGGAAAGTGATAAGATGTGCGTCATCTAGATATACGTTTCTTTTTCAGATTTTTGGTTTTATGTACGTATAAACCAGAAACTCTTACGGTCAGAGCTGGTATTAATTTGCCGAAAGCCGATCCCGGAGATGTGCTCCATCAAACGAAGCCGATTGGATCCGTGGAACCGTACGACAATCAGGACATGGACTACAACGACCTACAACCGGCCAGGCTGGAAGCGCGCAAAGAAGAAAGTCAACAAAGTATGTTATTTACAAAAACTAACATGGTTCTTTTAACTCACATTTTAAGTCATGCGAACCATTTGTAGTTCTGGTATACGCTTGTATTACTCGTACACAAAAACTGGGTCCGATGACGTCATTATGGCGTGCTTGTACAGCATACAAAAAGTTAACGCTGTGATATATTCCTAGATAGCTTCGTTCCCTATCCTAGCGTAGCCCTATCGAGTCTCAAATTATTGTGCACGTGTAGTATACCTATTGCTTATCGAAGCTTTCTCATTGCCTCTCTGTCCTTGTTCGCTCGCACAGCCGCGACAGCTTACATGGTCAACAACTATATACAAGTATGGAATATCCGCCTTTGTGGGTTAAAATTATGATAGATGATTGTATTGTATTTAAAATTCATAATTGTTGCAGGTGCGTTTGGCGAAGTCTTATTAGTAATGTTCTTAGTCGTCGCCGCGTTCGGTGGCATTGCGCTACTTATATGGAAAATGGTGCCGCAGACGGACAAGGACAATGTATCCATCGCAACGATGTCGTCGATGCGCAGTAGTATTTTTGGAAGGCGGAACAGAGACCGATTTTCGGACAGAAGTTCCGTTTATTCAATAACGTTGTCAGAAAAGGACGAGGGACCGAAGAAAAGTAGCGAAGCAGACAATACGTCCGAAGCGTGAACAATGTACGAAATAAGTTTTATTTTTTAGTTGCACTTGTTGTGTTGTATTATATTGTGATGAAGTTCGGTCAAAATACACATTTGTACACACACACACACGTAAATTCTAAGTAAGTTATGTAAATTCTGATAGAGCTGAAAATTTGTTGAAACCTTGAGAACAACGTCACCGTTATAAATAAAATGCGTGAGTCCCCCCATCAATCGCGTGTAGTCAATAAAAGTTATACGAGGTGAAGGTTTAAAAAAATGACTTTCGTATTTTTTACCCAAACGGTAATTTTTTTATAGAAATAGGGCAGACAATAATTGTAGATGACGTGATTTTCTAAAAAAAATCGTCTTAAGCGCCATTTTTGAGATACAGCAAATTTAAAATGATTTGTTTTTGTGATTTTCGTTATATGCACACATTTCCACGCCACCTACGACGTAGTGTACTTAGTGCGGTTTTTAACGTGGTTTCCCCGGTAGGAATATTCCACGATATATTGCGGTCCTGTTTAATATTAAAATGTATAAATATATAACGCGGTTTCATAATAAAAATAATAAGAAAGAAAAGGTAAAAATATATAAGCTGCGATCTAAAACGCTAATCGTCGACGTCTGTGATATAGCCACAGGCTTAAACTGGGCAGGACACATCTGCCGCATGTCGCACGAACTATGGGCTAAACTCACCACTGAGTGGAGCCCACGCAACGTTAGACGACGTCACGGCAGACCCCGGTGACGACCTGGACTCCTTTTGGAAAGATCGATTAGATTAGTTAGTTATGGAGGGATAGTAGATAGGGCCTTTGCCCTGCAGATGACCGCGGCTAAATAATAATGATATGAAAGAAAAGCGGTACTATTGGAAATTATTGTCATTGAAATATATAAATGTTGATTTGCCCGATTTTTCAGATATAATTAACAGACTGACCATGAATGCTCAAAACGTAGGGAACAAAAACATTAAATAAACGCGATAAAATTAGTTTCATTTCTTTCTCTCTCTTTTGTAGTATTCACGTAAACATATGAAATTATGTGAACCATGCCTCAACTTTAATCGTTACTTAATGCTTCTGTTATCGAGGGCTGAATTTTTACTTCGTTAAATTTAAACTAACAATAATCGCTATTTTAAATGTACGTAAATACATGTTTCTTCCATTGGAAAATTCGTAGCTTTATCTTGAGGATGACCGATTTTACATCCAATGAGCGGTTTAAAAAAAAACTGGTAACAATCATTATGATACTTAGGCTCAGCGGCAACTAAATCATACTAAAATTGAATGCGAAAAGTAATAGCTTTTGCTACATCATTAGGACGAGTCTGAACTACTTGCAGAATCGATTCTTTGAATGAAAGTGAAGAAACTTTCGCTGATATTTCAGAACTTTAATATTTTCAACTTTTTCATTTTGAGTTCATTGCCGCAAAATAGATAACAATTTTTGAAACGAAAGCGAGCTGAGTTACTTAAACGTGAATGAGGATTATTTCCATGTACTGGCTTGTTTCTTTTCATGTATATTTTAGCTGTCTTCCGATCGTACTTTTTACGACACTGCACTTTTATTGTCACAGATCTTTCGTCTTTCAGAAAATTCATCACCTCTTTCAACTTGCATCAATCAATGTATACCCCGGTCAACTATATAACGATTTCATTTTCAGACAAAGGTTTACTACGCTCATCTAGTAGGTAGTCATCGGCAAAGGTTCTGCGCGCGGATAAGTGTTGAAAGATGTGTTGTGGTTGTCATTTAACGTCATCGTCACACGTCAAGCGTTCCGTTCCACGCAGCGCCGTAAAAAAAACATATTTTAGAAATAATTTCTAAACAAAACATTCAACAATACGCTTTTGCAGTTTTATTTATAACGATGTTTCTAAGGTTTCTGCAAATTTTCAGCTCTATATGAATTTATGTAACCTAAACTCTATTTTGTGTGCTAATTTGACCGAACCGGATTTTTTAATGGTCGATAGGACTGATATTCGTTGTGTTAGTGAATCGATGAGCAATTGAATTTACAAAGAGTACTTAGAGTATTTTGGTCTCAAATTAATTTTATGTTATGCTTTCTTGGTTTTATACAATTGAACACTGCTTGCACTGTAAATGCTATGATTGCCATACAAAGATAGCATATTTTAATCGTGTATTTTAATTTACTGTAATCTAGGATAAGAAAAATTATTGAAGAAATAAAGATTAAACATATCAGTACAATACATTTATTTGTAAATTATTTCTTTTGGCTCATCTAAGAGCGACACTGGTTTTTCCATATCAATGTTAGGGAATAAAAACTGATAAACAATATCATTGAGCTCTTCAAGAGCAATTTGTGCGTGAAGTTTTACAACGTGATCTTCACGGGAGTCTTTATACAGCTTATTTAGAATCCTGTATATGGGGAGCAATTGCTCTTTTAATTGAATCAATGTCTCCTTTCCTAACCCCTTGAGTAAACTTGATATGACCATCACAGCAGCCCTCCTGCATTCCACAGCTTTATCAGCTTCTATTATACTCCCAATACACAACAAAACCTAGAAAACAGATTTAACGTAAAGTGAGATGACAAGATTAAAAATATAAAAGTATAACCAAAGTAAAAAAATGGAAATCAATGACATATTACGCGACATAGAAAAATAATATTGTATGAAATTAATTTTCACCTGGCTTTAATTGCAACAAAATATATATCTATGAATATATCTATCTTTCTAAGAGTACCTTGACCAAAACTTTTCAATTGTAAGCATGAAAATTAGGATTCAACTCACCTCATAAATAATCGAACCAATCCTATAGTGCAGGACCAACGCTATCTCAGCCAAGTTTGATAATGCGGATGTCCTTATCATCGGATCATCATCCCTACATGCTGTCAACATTGTATTCAATAATATCGTTTTATGGACAATGCTCATATCACCTGCAAAAAAAAATCATATATAACCTGAGTACTTTTATTGGCGTTTCCCTTTAAGTTTTACTGTATTAATATAGAAAAAAGTACTAATATTTTTATGAACATTTTATTTATTAATACAGTTGTATAATCTATTTTAATTTACATTAATATATTTTACACCTAAAAACTTACCAAGCCTTTTAGTTACTTTCACTATTATATCACCTATTTTAAACCGCATCTCTTGAACGTTATTTTGCATTTCTTTGGTTTCAATACTTCCTAGCTGAGTGGAAATATTCAGGAATTCTCTGCATAGCACATTTAAGACATCTTCAGTGCAATGCATAGCTAAAGCTGCAATACCATTAATTGCAGCTAAGTAAATATAGGAATCTGCATCTTTCAATTGCTCCTGAAATTTTATAATTTCTTTAAATTTAAATTTTTGCCTCACTGACAGTTGGGTTATGTTTTTCGTAGGTATGTTATATATGTATGTATATACATATGTATAAACATCCATTCCATTGTGACTTACATCACGCCCAATTATTATTTAATATAAAATACATTACCTGTAATAAGCAAAAAACGAAATGTCGTTTGGTTATTGTTTCAGGATCTTGTGTGTCAATAAGCCTTGTAAGTTCTCTAATACCATGAGCTCTTGTAGGTAGCAAATTGTCGAAAACATTAGATATAGCTTTTTCATAAGCTGAATTACTTTTCTTAATCTTATCACCGTTTATTAGTAACATTGCTTCCTTAGATAGAATGCTATTAGTATTAAATTCATCTTGCGATATTTTTTTTAATATTGGAATTAAATTTCTTAGTTTAACAGACAACCTCAAATCGTCAAGGTTTGGTAAAATTGTATTCAATAGAATTAAAGCAATAGTTTCACATTCACTATTTCCTTTATTATCTTGAAGGTAGTATTCAACAAAATTAAAGACTATTTGAGGCGATGTCTTTAAACATTCTGTTATTTTAGGTGATTCTGATATAATAGATAATAAATGAAGAACGTTAACATACTGTCTATCTAAGTCATTAAGTAAAATTGGTTCATCTTCTGCACTTAAAAGAATTTCTAACTTTACTTTATTTCTCTTCACACTCAAATCAATTAGCATTTGCAATGAGGTTTCGAGAACAGCTTGCAAGAAATGATTATCAGAAGACTGTTTAAATAAATCTATAAAGTAGAAAAGTGCATTGTCTATAGGATAAGTTGAACTATTGACTGCTTTTAGAATTAGTCCTGCTTGAAATTCTTCAACAGTAACCCTAGATAGAGTTAAAGTATTGCCAAATAAAAATAATTTAATTAGAGCAGGTATATCATCTTTATTCACTTTCTCCATACATTTAATTATAATCTCATTCAATTTATTCTTCATTCCTTCATTGATACATTTTAAACCAATTAAGAATAATATAGGTAAATTTGGAGTCAAAAGCTTTAATACTATTTCTTGATTTGGCAAACATAAGGCAGAATGTAATGTCTGTATTTTATGATCTATTTGTTGTGTTGTGAAGATTATCGTTCCAGGTAAATTAGATTGAGATAACATATTAACACAATTAAATGAACCAAAAACTTCTTTTGTTAAAGAAGCAACAGCTTCAGAATCGGGATACTTTTCTTTTAAAGTGATTAGACATGCTATTGCAGTTGTTAAGTATTTGGTATTATTTAATACTAGAATTTGCATTAATTGATTACAAATATTTTGCAGATACTCAATATCACAAGTGCCACCATGTTTTGTTGCAATCAATTTGCAAATTATATTGATTTTTTTCCATTCTATTCCTGTGTCCATTTCAAGACTATCCATAAAACACCTGATTAGACTAAGTAATCCTCCTGGTGCTATAAGACGATGGCTTAGCTCTTTTGTGATTACTCTTTTAACAAAGGCCGGTGGTGTCTTATCAGATACATTTTGTAAGACTAAAAGTTCTTTCATGAGTATAGGTTGGAAGCAATTCCTGACTAAATTATCATATATTTTGATGTATTTCTGTTTATCTAAATTTAGCTTATCGTAAATTGCTTGAGTCATTGTGAAATTTGTATAAACTCCAGGCTTCTTCAATGGGGCAAAAGAAAGCTGTATTAAGGCAGCTAAGTAGTCTGATAGGTGAAAACTAATTATTATATTCTTTAGTACTGGAATAGAATAACTTCTTACAAAGAACTCTGTACAATCAGTTAGTAACCCGTACTTTTGCTCATCGGATAGATTAACAGCAGGCAATATGTCTGCAAATGAGGATCTTTTAGATAAACTTATACCCAAGCCTGGCACTAAGCATGGTGATATACCAAGTGAAACAATGAGCTGGAAACAAGTTCTCAATAACTTTTGATTCTTCACACTAATAAGCACAGTATCATCATTTTTAATATAAGATGCCAAATCATCAATTTCATTAATAATGTTATGAAGAAATGTCTTTTGACAGGAAAAAATATCATATATATCTTTACTGTTTGTAACATTAGAACCTTTTTTTAGGAACCCTGTTATAAGCCCCGATACATCTGAAAACAAGGTTTTGTTACAAAACAACATAAAAGTAAAAATTAAAAAAAGCAGGAATAAAAAATGAATGTGATCGAACCAATTTTTGTAAACTTTCCAATATTTTCAAATATTGCATTAATTTCCTCCATGTTACCGAATATTGACCGAAGTCTGAAGCCAAATCTTGTTACAATATAATGTATACTGAAGTGTTAAACTGTTGAATATTTCTCACATTTACTTATATCACAATGTACTCTGTGATTTCTCACAATTTCTTAATCCTTCTAATAAAAAAAATAACTCAATTTATTGACAGTTGACATTGACAACATAAACAAGTTAAAAACTATGATATGAGAACGAATGAATGATAAATAATTTAACAGCGATAGAAGAAGTATTTCACATTCAATCGAATACAATTATATTATTTGTATTTGTATATCAGTTTCATAAAAAAACTTCATGGGGCACGATTAGATGTTATAAAATTATATTACGATTTAAATGTTTCTTTGTGACCATGCGACTTCATTGCTGTTTGTTTCCTATCATGGCCTTGTTTTATGTTGTGGGCAACAAAACTAAAAAGTCTTGAATGACAGTGACAGTGGATTCTGATACATGAATTTACCGAAGTTAGAATTTACATAAAGTGTGATTAAGGTTTTGATTGGAATTGTTATATTACTAAGTTTTCATAATGCTTATCAAGGTTAAGGTATGTTCAATATTTTAGGACCCTTTCGCTGTATAGTATGTATATTTAGTTTTTTGTACATAACCTATTTTTGTTCTAGACACTCACAGGCAAAGAGATTGAGATAGACATAGAACCTACAGATAAAGTTGAGAGGATTAAAGAAAGGGTTGAAGA
>DWTW01001958.1:0-11745 GCA_018246275.1 Papilio slateri
TTTTTTTATCATTTAAATTTTATATTTTCAAAAAGACTGTTCATAGAAATAATAAATAATATAATAAAATAATTCAAAAATAAACCAAATTTTAGTTTTGTTAAAATATATTCTTTATATACAAAGGTAATATTCATACAGTATTATTAGTGAATAAAGAAAATAAGGAATCAGAAAATCATCTTAAATCCATTAATAAGTACACGATTATGTTATAAAATTCTAAAGCAAATATTGGCGCTTAGAAATGAGCATCGTAAAATATAAAACGTTCCGGGTAAACAGTGTAAATTGAAAAGTTTTTCTGCTAACTCGATTTTATATCTATTCCAGGAATCGATGGCTCGCGGCAACGCCCATGTTTCCATGAAATTTTCACTCTTCCCGATTTCCAAGTAGTTTCCTTGTTGCTTTATATTTAAATGAAACCAAATGTTAAATTAGCTTCTTTAAAATATTATGATCATCTATGCTTCGATAAAGTCATGTTTGTGACCATTCTTATCACTGCATACCCACATGCATATTTTTCTGATTTTGTCGATGAGTAAGGCCAGTTGTAATTATTCAAAATTATTATAGATGAGGGTGAAAATCATTTAAAATGACTATTTTGACATCGGAATTTGTCCACCCGCGATATTAAAAAATATTTTTCAACCAATGCTATGGGTACTTATATCCGGTAGAATGGTAAGCCCTCTAACTAAATATCAATAGTTTATGTAAAAGTTCCCAGTATTTTAGCAATTATTTTCTACTCGATTCCGGATTTTTTTCCGTACAAAATAATTTGTCCTCTACACGACTCGCATTACAAAAAATATCAGAATAATAAATCTGGTAACAGAATACACAATATTTATTTATTTATCATGCTGTGAACCCTTTCCGTTATATAGAGGAGACGATGACAGCTTTACACCAGTCTTCTGGTACTAGTTCATGTCTCGGACATATATAAAACATGACCACACACAGCAGGCTTGCAACTAAACCTTCTCCAGCTCTCAGCCTCTCGCCTCCAACTAATCCAAACCTATGCTTTGCCAATTGACCTGCATCTGAGACCTCGGAGTAATGGTCGACAGCGCCTGTGTTCGTTCACATATAGACATAATTGTCATGAAAGCTGAGCTTTTAGAGTTTTTATCTAGACTGCTCAAGTCATTCAAAGATCCAGACGTCATTTCCGAATACAATTGTGTCGTGAGAACTATTGTTGCATATTATGGGAATAGAGACGATTCAAAAAGAAGAAGAAATCACTCATTACTTATGAAGAAAAGCTTAATGTTTTTTAAAATCGATTCATTGGAATAAGATCTAAAGCTTCTGATATTGTTACTATACGACTTAATTAATGGTTTAATAGACTTTTGTCAAATGCAAAAAGAACACCAGCATTTGCAATTTGTAGCATGATTTTGGCATATAAATGATATCGAAAGTAATTGTGGCATATTTTGTGGTTCTGCGTCCTCTGTTAAATATAGTAAAATAGACAAATATAGTGAAAGATAAAAGGTAAAGAAAAGATACGGTTTGTTTTGTTTTGTTCTGTTCATTTTCGAATTAGTGTTTATTCGATTTTTTTATTTACAGTTTATTTTTTACAGTTTATTCCCTTGTTACATTTAACTTTTTACTACACCGCCACAGAAGATTTCCAATTTACGGGTACTCCAGCGCGTGGAAAAGAACCGCAAGTTATTGCATACCGTTAAAAAGAGTCTCTCGCTGAGGTCGTGTCTTACGACACTAGAAATATGTATGACGGTCGAAATCGCAAGAAGGACACGCTTTGGACGTAGAAAGAAGACATGGTAGCGAGACAGCAGGGAGTGGACCAGTGTTGCACACGTGGAAGAACTATTTCACGTGGCGCAAGATAGGATCTAGGATAAGTTCGTTGAGCTGGCGGCTAACTTCTAGTAGTGGAGAGGTACTCAAAGAAAATAATTATGTCGCACACGTTACCTGTAATGAAACGCGTGTACCGGTTGCTGACTCTATCTGTCCAATTTTGAACAAAAGACAAGATATTTTTTTGTTTCAATCATATACCATAAGTACTTTAATTAATTTCTTACTCTATGATAAAGCAATTATAGCAAGATACAGTTTATATATATATTTTTTTCATATTCATGGCAAATATCAGTGGCAGTGAATGGACATCACTTGCCAAATCGATTAACTCCACAAATCAAGTAGTTCAGAAAAATGATGAAATAGTATTTATGTATAATATATTGTTTTTTTTTTAATTATTCTTAAATTATATATTCAAATATGTGTACTGTATTTATTGCATATGTATCTTTTATTTAACAATATATGGTAGGTACAAGATAATATTTATTTATTGAGTCATAATAGATAAATGAAAGAATATATTCGTGAGTTAATCGATATCGATCGATAGTGAAAAAAATTATCCAGTGGCCAAAATAAATACTTATTTTTAGAGAGATTTATTTTTAATATATGCAGATATAAGGCAATTAAGTGCTTCGACTTCGGCACGTGAACCATACAAAGTGGGTCAACGACCGTATGATTTGGGATCTCAGTCTGTGGAATATGATGGGCTTTCAATGTATACTATAAAACTGTACTTGTATCACGAATATTTTCAAAAATATTAATTTGATGTGGTTACTGCTAGTTGATTGTATTTTGGGATACTCTCACCGCGGTTACACAAAGAAATAATAAAAATATATGAATATAATATATTTGGGAAGTTGGTGGTCAACATGAATAGTAGAAAAGAGGTTATGACTAAAATTGAGGAAGGCTTTCGGCGGTTCGCACATGTGTTACAGCTACATGATTAAAAATAATAATTTTATCTGGCGCTTATGTTTAATAGTGTCTAACAATCCTTAATTCCGTAAAGTTTAGTGTAATTTTTGTATCGTTATACATCATTTTGTAAATATAATGTAAAAATAAAATCGCAACCAATAGGCTGTATAGTGTATATCAAACATTTAGTAATGTATGATTATTTTATTCTTAATTGAAGTTCCATTAACAGAATGCCATGCCAGTTTTGCCAAGGCGTAATAACGACCTTCCAACAATGAGTGTGTAACTTATCGATTGTTTGCTGTTTTGCGTTTATTAAGTTCACCTTCTCTTGCACGTTTCAATGTCATGTGTGTTAAAATTGTGTAACGTTGGTCTTATTTAACATCGCGGCAAATTGCAGCCGCCTTTACGCGATAAGCCTTGCCCACTCGATTGTTACATGAACAAATTGCGATGGTCTTGAGACCATAACATGCTGCACATATTTCTTGTACACTAGCTGACGCCCGCGATTTTGTTTATGTAGAATGATTAATTCGAGTAGTGTATTCATTTTTTCGGGGCTTGCTGTATCTCCATTCTTTAACAAACAACATCTTTTAGTAGAATCAAAAACAAGGTAGCTTAGTTAAGGTAACTTTTGTATATGTATATATTTCAAGTAACTAATGTATCTGTGACACTGTTTGTTTACCCTAATAAATTAAAAAAAAGAAATGGATATTTACACGAACAGAGATTTTTATGAAAATATAATATAAAATATTCAACCAACATGCAGAAGACGCCATCGTCGACCTTCATATTTTCCATCTGATTGAGATGAAGAACAAATTGAATGATTGAGATGATATATGGATTATAAATAATGTGGCCTGTTCGATGATTTGTACTTTAATGAAAACGCAACTTTATATTTGGATCAGGTGCTTTTTAAACAACTCTATTTTTTTAAACAATAATTATTTGTTAGGAGGTAAACAACATAATATTAAAGCTGTTATTGTATAAAATGTGGAAGAGCAGACGTTAGTAACTCTCATAAAATATATTTGCCTCGTATGCCGCCGATATCTTCTCAACTGTTTATTGGTTAAACTTAAAAAAAAGTGTTAATGCTTAGCTTCATGTTACTAATAAATTCTTCCAGGGGATGAGCTGCCTGACATTATTTTTTTATAATATTGCAGAATATCTTTTGTCGATTAACAGCGTGGACTTTTGAAGCCTTCTAAAGGGATGATTTGACCAGAATTATTGACTACAAAAATTATTCATTTGCACCAAAGCAAGCTACCCACTAATTGTGTGACAAGAAAACTAAGACGTTTTCATAGCCTTCAATTAATTCTCAGGTGAAGTTAATTTAAAACGATTTTAAATATAAATATTTATCATTTTCGTGATTATTGCGACATTCAGAATGACTTTGCGTGATGAAACAATGGGTTGATCTCATTAATCTTAAAATTAGCTTTTTAAGCATTTTTCCAAGACAAATGATGTTTAACAAAGTCATTTAAGTAGATCAAAAGGAACATCATTGTTCAAAAATGATTCGTAAAATATGTTGATATAAAAATCTTGTCACTGAATATCTCTCCTATTTGGACTCTTTGTGTTCTATTTTGTACGTAATCCTTTAAAAGTAATAATTCAGAACCCCGAATGCCAAATTGATTTAATTTTTCAATGAGATTGGGAATAGACACGGTGTCGAACGCTTTAGCAAGATCTAGGAAGACGGTAACACATTTCTGTCCCTCATCTAAATTTTTAGCAACGAAATCGGTAAATTCATATACTGCATCATCCGTTGATTTACCTCTTCTAAAACCAAACTGCGCATTTGATAGGAGTTTATGTTTCTCAAGAAATGAGGAGAGGTTATGATTAATTAGTTTTTCAAATATTTTGGATAAAGAAGAGAGGATAGAAATGGGACGGTAATTATTAACACAATTTTTAACACCTGACTTATGTATAGGTAATATTATCGTTTTTTTTAGTGCGTTTGGGAAAACTCCTTCACGAAAACATCTATTAATGAGATATGAGAGAGGATGTGATATGTAATTAATAATACATTTTAATATGTTTGACGAAATAGCATCCCATCCCGCTGAACAGTTGCTTTTTAAACCCAGTGTTACATTTACTACATCATGGCTTGAAACTTCAAAAATAACTAAAGAATTGACCGGTAAGGTTGGACTACTAACTTCATTGGTTGAAAAAGGTGGAATGGAGGTCGAAATTGAGTTTGACAATTGTTTACCTATATTGGAGAAAAAATAATTAACCTCATTTATAGCCTCTTTCTCAGAATTATAATTACTGAGTAGTTCTTTAGGCATTGATTTAGTCCTATTTATGTTTAGAGAAGATTTGATAGTTTCCCATAGTTTTTTTGTATTTCCTTTAGCAGCTAGTATCATCTCGCTTTCATATTCTTTTTTAGTTTTCTTCAGTAGTTTATTACAGTAGTTTCTATATCTAATATAAGTTATTTTAAGTATTTCGTTATTCAATGATTTTTTTAAATTTTTATGCATTCTGTCCCTATTTTTAATACAGCGTAGTAATCCTGGGGTGATCCACGGTTTTAATAAATTTTTTCTTCTCGATTTCCTTACAAAGGATGTATTTTGAGATATTATTGTATTTATATTATCGATAAATAAATCCATGGCGGTATTTAAATTCTGCTCTGTCATAACTTTGTCAAAACAAAAAGTTTTACAATCTTCTACAAGTGTGTCAAAGTCAATTTTCCTCAAAACCTTATTCCTTGTTCTCAAATCTTTTAATTTTTTTGCGTTTAAACATAGAAGAACAGGCAAATGGTCAGTTATGGAAGAGTGAAGAACCATAGACAAAGCTGGTAGTTTCGTTTTGACCATTACGTGGTCCAGGCAGCTATCATTCCGTGTTGGTAGATTATTACCAGAAACTAGACCATGATAAGATAAAATTTCAAGATAATTAACAGTGTCTGTGTTATGATTGAGAATGTTGATATTTATATCACCTACCACTATAATATTTTTATAAGAAGTTATAGTTAGGAGCAAACTATGTAAGGATTTTAGAAAATTCGAAATATCTTTAAAACTGGGAGGTCTGTATATCGCAACAACAGCAGTGTCATTACCTAATTTTAGTAGTAAACAATTTGAATCAGACATTTCAGGTTCTTCAATAATACACTGTACTGAATCACTTACAAACACCACGACTCCATCGTTTTGGTTGTAATTATCATTAGTCCTAAAACTATTATAACAAGACAGCATGGGAATGATTGATACCTGAGATAACCAGCATTCTGTTAACACAATTATTTCACAATTAAACTTAATAGTATTCAGTAAAATTCTTAGTTCTTCAAAATTACAATTCAAACTTCTAATATTTTGTTGAAAAATTTTTATATAATTTTGAGGCCTTTTTAAAAATGTAACACATTTGTCAGGTTCGCATTCAAACATATTACAAACATTAAATTCTTCAATATTTTCCATCAAATTATTAATATCAGAGAATGTTGAACAAAGCGTCCAAAGGTCTGCTCATCCATTTAACTGTATTGTAAAATAATGTTAAGGCCATAGAAATAGATATTATTTTAGAATCCACTGTAAACATATTCAGTGAGATATTAGCATATAAAACAGTCCTCAATATTACTTTTACATGATACTGGTTATTGTTTAGGTCAGGGAATGTATAAATCAAAAATATAATGGGGATGAGTAAAATATTAAGGTAGCTGATTTTTGTTAGTGTGATAATACACAATATAAATAAAAACAATTTAAGTAGATTTGACAATACTATGCTAGCCAGGACATATACATATACAATACTTTTATACCGCTGTCTGTGGCGGAGAAGGAAAAATACGATCCAGATCCTTGTAACAACGTATACGCACCGCAGGTTTCTTTTCCTTTTCTCGCACATAGATTGCGCTGTTGTTACACCAGCAGAAGGCGTAGCCCTCCTTCTTCGACCTAGTTCTTGCTTCACGAAATAACTGCCGATTTTCCTTAGTTAGCCTTTCATTAAGATATATTTTTCGGGCAACACCAGGTATCTGGAAGTCGGCAGTGCTGAGGTTGCGACGCGACTTCGAGGCATGCACTAATTCGTCACGTTTAGATCGACGAAGCAATCGTACGACCACGGGGCGTGACATCCCATGAACTTCATCAGGCCGATCCGTGATAGGAGATGATCTGCGAGGCCCTGTGCGTGTGACGTAGTCTACATCATCTTCCCTCAGTTCTACGCCCAGTTTTTGGGCTACAATTTTTACAGCGTGTTGTAACGTTACGTTCTGAGCTTCAGGAATACCAATAAGTTCAATTTCATTTTGCATGGAGGTCTGCTTCTGTGTATTTAATTCTTCCTCTAGCCGTGCGACAGTGGCTTTAAGATTAGTTACTTCACTGTCCCGCTGTTCCAACACTTTTAGCCTATTGTCAGAGGCTTTAACTGATGCGACAATTTCGTCTAAGCAGGTGTGACAGTAAGTTGTGTGTTGCTGCCACTAATTAAATAATTATAAAATCATTCAGCATGTAATTACCAACTACCACTAATCTAAGCTACTGTCTAACAAAATTTCTATAACAAAAGTTAGTTTCGGTCCAAGTAAGATTCGATACTTAATAAATTCTAACACTAATGAATATGCATTGCATTCGCCTGTCCTGTTCCCACTTTAAGTTTGGCCAGTACAACACGTTTTCTTCTTCCACGCTTTTCTTGCTAGCTATCCATCATTCCTACATTTATTATCATGACGCGCAAAATTATAAACTTTATCAAATCTATTTATAACATTAAAATTTTATTTCATAGTAAACAATTGAATCATAATATGGATGTAACAATATTTATGGCCGACCACTTTTTCTACGAGTGTAGAACCGGTTGGAACCGGTTCTCGGCGCTTCGCGTCCAGACCGAACTGGATTTAGAAACATATGTTTTACACTCGCACGTTCAACTTCCCTACTACCTAGTTTAACGCTCGATCTTACGCGCCGCACTTCGGTTGGCTATTGTCAATGTCAGCTGTGCACGGCGATAGTAAAAAAGTTTTATTTTAATGGAAAATGATCAAGGCTAGTGGCTTATACAATATTATGAGCATGGCCCCCATTTATGAAATGTAAAAATAAAGGATTACTTAGCATTATACAAACGCTATAAATTCCATCGTTATTGCAGTCCCAAGAAATATACATAATATACGTTGTGTCACACGTGTATGTATGTGTCTGAATGCGCACCAATCATATCAGTGCAAAAATGATACATGCGACCAAAGCAGTTCGCATTTTAATTAATTTTAATTGTTCTCAAATATCAATTTCAAGACAACCTAAAACTTTATTAGTATCAACTGAACTAGGACTAAAAATGTACTAATTATGACTTAAACGAGCAATTACTAAATTGATTTATCAGAATATTTATATTGTAGTCCACACACATATCTAATTTATGTTTTTATATTACTGATATAACTGCGGAATCTGTAAAAAGTTTTTTATTTATGTTTATCTTAGGCATTAATATATACATACATATTTTTAGTGTCGCGATCTCATAACAAGTCACACGTATTATTTACAACGCTATTGCTTCTCGGTATCAAAGCCGCGGCCCGTAATCACGGCGGACCTACAACCTCACATGTTGCCCGTATCATGGAAACAAACAAACACACTTATCGTTCGTTCGACGTCGTCGAGTCTGCGAGCTCGCACCTTGGCGGTTAGCGGCTGATCGCGATACCGCTATCGCTTGCGCTATCTCGTCCTGCGGTACGGGGGTAGAGAGATTGGCGAATTAACATTGCTACGACAAAGAATTTATGAACTATCGCTGTATAATATATTACTCTAAGAAATATTAGTGTGCTCTCTTTTAAGAATTCCAATAATTGGTTAGGTTGGTTTAGGCATCTGTCCAGCGGTGGACTAGTAAAGGCTCGTGATGACGATGTTTATGAACAGTTCCCTGTGACATTTTTCCTGGGTAAATATCTAGTACAACCTCACAGAATCCCGACAGTAAGCTCTCCCAAATTAACTCCTGTTGTCTCTCATTTCCTTACAGAGCTATTTAGAAGAATGATCGATACTGTCAACGCCATTAACACATTTTCTGTTCATAGCGCAAGTTTTTAGACAGTGGTGGTCAAAGTAATGACAGCAAACATCAAGTCTTCCGTTAGCTCCTTATGGTTATTCTACCGTAGTGAATTACGGTGAGGTGTCTATATGTACAATGAAATGATTGACAAATTACACAATTTGACCGCCTGCTTAAGTCTGTGACTTAAGTTGTCTCTCGCAGTAGCTCCGGGGTATCGTCCAATGAACTTTCGTCTGAAGGACAGAGGGGAAAGTATATTTTTGTTGCGCGTTGTATTTTACGGGCTTAATTTAAGTACCCTCGATTGTACAATTGAAAAGGATCTCTCGTATATCACTTTTAGTTCAGAAATTAATAATAATATGGCTTACACTGACATCTGTAGTATTGCATTGGAGAGGTTAAAGTATGACTTTTCTGTGATAAAGTTACTCCTTTCATTGGCGTTTATTTAATCTCGTCAATTTCAAATTAAAATAATCAATGGCGATTATTTAAATTTAAAAAATGATGACAGCACTGTATAGTGTATAGATCCCGCATGTTACAGAATCTCGTCAATGTCTTAGCGGTATAAATTATACGTCAATAGTAATGAAGGGTAAAAGGATTCCTTCGAAATATTGCTTCCCATGACACAGCCTTAGCCAAGTGTGCCGAGAGTTACGAGAAAAGGAAAGGCTGTTTTTCATGAAAGAAGAAAACCAACAAGGAAGCGGTTTATACATACATGTAGATGAACGAGTCTATAGGAAACGAAACGGACCAAAGTCTATCAAAGAATATTATGGATCGAGGGACTTGTGGAGAGATCAGAAGTTTAAGCCCCATAGTGCGGGCCCACTATCCATGTTTGCATTGATCTTGAATACGAAGAAATAAATATTGTCGAAAAGATTTATAAACTGGAAATGAAAAGTCCAATATAATTCTTTGGCACACAGGCACGGCTCTTTTGTGTAACAGTCGATTTACAACGTTAGTAAAAAGTACGCGCCCTGGATATGAGACGGGGCTTAGACGAATTTGCAAGTCGGCGTTAAAATCGCGATAAGATTAGGCCAAATGGTGTCATAAAGTAAAATTACCTCCTCGAGTGCCTTTCAAACGTCCCCGCTTGGACCCGCCGGGGCGGCTTTGGGGACCCGTTTCATTGTAATTTGTACAGTGTGCACGACATTAAAAGATATTACGCAATTTTATCACGCACTTCACCTCGCAACCAAAAATGAAAGTCCACCGATCCAAAATCAATTAATTGAAAATTAATTACACTTCGAAATCACAAGTAAATTAAATCTGATAAAATAATTTCGTAGCAAAAAGATTAAGATCAAACTAATTGACCGATACGCTCGCCATCTAGAAAATGTAATAGAAAAAGATTCTGAAGGATTAAGTGCACTGCATTTTCATGGGTACAGTTTAGTGTCATTAGTTTTGATATAGTTATAATGTCCAGAACATTATTGAGGCGCTAAAATAAGTCAAAATCTATTGTGAATACTGCGGGTGTTGTTGCGGATGGTAGCGGTAATCACAAATATCAGGAATACCGTTTGTCCGTTTGCCGACCTCTACCATGAAAATATTATATACTAATTACTAAATTATTATGCTTCTATTAGAAATAGAGATCCACAATGATGTGGGCATGATGTCACTTTACCTTAAAATTTACTGAAGTTATTCGGATCACAGTACAGCACCAAAAGTTACTTATTTTTATTACAATGGTACTTGTCATAATATTCATTAAATCTTTAAGTGGCTTTGAGAAGTGCTCGATAATCATAAAGTTTACTTGAGTGTGGTTGAGTATAAGAAAAATACTGTAAAGTTGTTAAGAAGTCCGCTTATGTATTATAGTAATCTCTATAGTAAGCAATCCATTGACAGTATTCTGATATGGAACATAGTGCTTTCCTGAAAACCACTGCATTCAGATCAAATCTAGGTCCTCGGAGACGTGAATTCTAGAACTCATAAAATTAGCATAAAATTTTGTACTGAAAATACGCAACTAAACTCGCAGTGAATGATGGTAAAGGAAAGGATAGTGAAATAAGAACAGAAAAGATAACGTAAAATGAAAATATTAATCATGCAGGCTGACCTGCCGTGCAAGGTAACGTTAAAATTGATTTAAATTCTTTAAAAACTCTGTTAAATATAGCATCAGTTTCGAGTTTGTCCATTAAAAAAATACAATAAAACCAAGCAACGAAGGTAAAAATGACAGCGAGAAAGAAATTATCAGAATTGCTGGCTGAAGTCTAGCTGGAACCGACGAGCTGTTATTTTAGGCATTTTCATTTATGTAGGTACGAACGGATTTTTTTAAGTCGTGTAGCGACGTCGACAGCGATGCGACCGGCGGACCGGCGCTGCTTTGTGTTCGCAGCCGTAAAATAGATAGCGTTTCGAACTGGTATACATTCGGATGTCCGATTCAAATACGGAACTCTAGACTAACATGTTTAATTAATAACATAAAATAACATATGACAGTAAAATAATTAAAAGAACTAAAGGTAATTAAAATCTTCATCAAGTTTAGAAAAGTGATGAGACTACCTACATCTTTGGTTCGAATCCGCAATAGTATAAACTACGGCCGAGAAAAATAGTCGTCGCTCAGCATTAGTCAAAAGTATTATTTCTTAAAGTACGACTTCGATGATGTATGATGATGTACGATTAGATGGTAACGGGTACTTTGCTAAGGCAAGCGCCTTAGCAAAGTACCCG
>DWTW01001959.1:0-11743 GCA_018246275.1 Papilio slateri
ATCCTACCGCATGTTTTAAGAGAAAAAGAAATGAAAATTCGTTTTGCCAAACATTAGGCCGGAAACTTACATTTTGTAGGTCTCATTAGAAAGATTTGAAGCAAAGATTTTTCGTAAGCCACTCCACTAATAAGCGATCTTCGTTTTACAATCAATTAAATATTCACCATAAACATTCGATATCCCATTTGGTAAAACTACTACGCACTGTGTACGAACAAAAAATATAATTTTGCGTAGCAAGGTTAAAACAGATCAAAGCAGCCTTACGTTTCCTACGTGACTCAATGCCGCTGAAAGTTGTCCGGCGTAAAGTATTATTAGAGCATTAATGCTCACTAATGCGTGTCTTGTCAGGCATTTTATTTGCCTACTGTTTTTCTAAGCTACCTCCAACATTTACATATTTTAATATTTAACTGACTCGTACAAAATCGGTGAACTTGAATGATAAAAATCTCCCTCTCGTCGATTTGGATAGAAGTATAGTTTCTAAAAGGAAGTAGAATTGCGCTCGTACGCATCGTGTAGCTACACAATTCATTAATACACGGGATGCGCCTATCGCGATAGAATCTCCAGTTCTGTATTCATGTAAGGTATTAAATGACGTTTTTTTATATATTTAATATTATATCATATATTGCTTCCTTTAAACAAAATTTGTGGATCTAATTTGTCGTTCCAGAATTTGTAAGATGTAAGATCTTTTTAGTGTTACCTAGGGCCATTATAAAATGCTAAAGAATATACAACTATGTTGGGTAAAAATTGTCGTTAAATCAAAAACCCAGTTCGTCGCTTGTCAACTCATTATCACAGAAATACAGAGTTACACACGTATACTAGAACACTCACTTAAAATCATCAACTGTCTGGAATTCTTCAGCAAGATCCGTATTTATTTTAAGAGTGAAGTATTTGTCACAAAAGTAACACTTTAAATTGTCTTCTCAGAATACTTCTCACTTTGCATTTAATTAATCTAGAATTTGACAAAACCAGTAACTTTTACGAAAATAATTTCAGTCCAAATTATCAAAATAATATAACCCCTACGTTTTCAAACAAGCGATGTGATTGGATGTGATATTATGACCAATATTTAAAAGAATAACGTAACAGTGTTGCTAGTGTGTCAATCCAATGATAATATACTAAAGAATGTAAATATTGAGAGTAGCCTTAACCGATGCATATAGATGTTAAAGCTGTAAGGAGTGTAATAGTTAAAAAGTAATATTCTTAAAATTATCCTTTGCCAATTATCTGGAAAATGGGCTTGAATGCTTTGTACCTTATACCTTTATACAAAATGTCAGTACACAAATCACGAAAAGCGAATGTGGTGCGATACGCGACACCCACGCCTACGCACCAAATATGGCGCGACGAATGCTGACAGCTATCACCCATTATGATCGGTATTGCTCTATTAAAGTACAATGTCAACAGGACGGGTGCTGGTCTTGCCATTTTAATTTTTAATCTGTTTATTCCTAGATTTCTCCATTAATTTAATAAAGCTATAAAACATTAATCGCAACATTAAAACGCAGGTCCGATACATTTTCATAAAAAATAATCAAATGAAAAATCTTTTATATTTCGCGCCTCAAATTTTGATTATGATATCACTGTATACAGGATGGCTTGTTCTAAAAGTGTTCTGCAAAACTTCATACAACGTGGCACACCTATGCATTAGACCCTTACTGTTGTTCGCCTCGCCGCTCACTGAGGGTTTTTGTCTGCATTCCATTGCACGACATTTAGAAGGACATGACCGCGCACCGCCCCGCGACAATTAATTAATTATTCTTACTATATTATTAAGTAACGCCTACGATCTAATAACGATAATACAAGAATGGTAGAAAACTACCCAAAAGTATGACATTTTATCATCATAATGTACATCATAATTTCGTGTTTACAATGAAAATTGATGATCCAATATACAGTCTTCAAAAAAGGCCCTAGGTCCAAAATTGTTAATAAGTTATTGAAAAATTCTAACCTGCTTATATTTTCATGCATATGCATCAGTCAAAAACGTTGTAATCAATTTAATTGAATGTCACAAGGGTGACTTCAAACTTAAATTACATAAAGCTTTGTTACTACTGGCAGTGCGGTAGGGGCGTTTAAAAAAAATAGAAAAGTAAATGTCAGTTTGAAAATGACAAGCTTGGTAGCGAGGGTAACGAGTCGACGAATGTGACGGTGGGCAGGTCCGGATAGCGGGCTTCCTGCTTCATAACCTTCAAGGAACCTTCGGACCTTGAGCCATTCACTTTATTGCTCTGATTGGACACTTTTATTCCTAATGAATTATAAATGAAAGCAATCCATTGTCTTTTATGGTCATAGATGCATAATTAAAACACACAAGTTTTTTTTAATGATAATTACAGACTTCATTTGCGTTAAATTCCTTTCATTAAAACCTATTTTTTATCTCTCGGGAACAGTTAGGAACAAAAAAGGGATAACAGGTCCCCTATATCCTTATCTGTACCCCTGACAATGTGTGTGCAAAATTTCATAATGATCGGTCGATTGGTTTAGGCCTTAAAGCGTAACAAACAAACTACAATTTTAGTAAGGATGTGGGGCAGCATTATGAGAGCATGTTAAAACGCATGACGTGCATTAATATAGCAAAATAAGACGAAAACTGCAAAATCAAGGGCGACTAAAATTTCTCAGCATTGTAGCCGCGTGTTTGATCTTATCAAAAGTTTTGTAACATTAAGCGCAAGCACTGACTTAGTTCTATTTGAGTAAGCGTACAAAATTTAATACTGTGAACATTTGTTTCATCATTTCAAAAAGAATGAGCTATATTTGTGATTTATTAACATTTGTATAATGGTATTAAATGCAAAGAAGTTAACAAAATATTGTTTAATTAACTTGACCTAGTATACAAGTAAATGAAATTTAAGATGTGCGAACAATAAAACAGACAGATATAACGTTCGCTTTCTGCTTTCACCTTATTTCAACTTATCAGGTCAGATTATCACAGGAAAGTTCACTTCCTGTGACAGAGGAAATTTCAGTTCTTAAAGAAAAAAAAAGATAAATTTTACTGTGCTCGGAAATCGAACCGAAGTTCGAAGAAGAATCGAAGTTCTGCGACCCAAGGGATAGAATTAAATTCAATTCCCTCCATGAGACATGTAAAAGGGACATTAATACGACGTAGTATCAAACATATACTTTGACACTTTGCTGTTATTATCGTCTTGATAAGTAAAGTGATACATTTCAAGTCATAAATATAGGCTTACTTAATATTGAATACGCGAGTCGATCACACCGACCGGTCTGACCCGGGGCTGGTCACGCTGGGTCAACCAGACCGTAAGCCCTGACATCGTTACGTGATTCTGAACTTATACTCGCCGCAAATATCATACTTATGTACTCATCACATTTAAACTGCCCTACATTATATACTTTGATTATTTGACGGATAACGAATCTAAAATCATTGTTTTTCTCTTCGCTCTAGGTCTCCTCTATCAATATATGTTTCGATCACTCCTGTGACCTACATGCTTTTGCTTTATTCATTAATGTACAGAGAGTACGTTCTTTCTTCAACAGTTGTCGATCTTTTGGACGATATGTCTTGTCCATTGCCTCTTCATTTGGCAATGTTTTTTTTATAATCTACCTACTTTTGCATCAATAGTTACGAATCTTGTCGAGTAACAAAATACCAATCATAGTTTCATAGTGCATACATACTAATACAAATTTACAATTTTGACGTAAACTAATAATTCTAGTTAATATTTGTAATAGTTTATCATTCTTGTACTATATTAGTGTCTTAATAAAACTGCACCAAACATTCTTGTTCGTAGTTTGTTACAATCCCATTAATTTTAATTACGTACTAATTTTATAAATAAGTTATAGCTGTTATCGCGTTCTTATTCTTTGATATAATAATTTAATGATTAATAATCGTTCGATATATTTGAACACGCTTGGCACTTTGATTGAATGGCTGTAATAAATTCTAAATGTTGTAAGTTCAACAACTGTCATTTTAAAAATTCGTTTTTGTTTTTACATATTGCTTTAAAATTTTTCTCAATTTAATATAATATTGTTGGCCTCTCAATATAATTTACACTTTTCTACAATCTTACTAAAGTCTTCTATAGTTTTAAGATCACCCAAATTGTTAAAAACTATTTTTAAATAAGTGATAGGTACAAGTTTAGAGTTGCATGCTTTATACAAAATAATGGACCAGGGGAATTATTTTAATGCTGTGAATATTACAAATGCATTACTGTTATAAGATACAACCAGGGTAAACTTAGTTACGACTGTGATAGCTTTGAATAATAACTCGTTAATGAAGGACACAGGCAGTCGAGTTAAAAGCAATGCGGTTAGCAATGAATACGAGGTCACTTCACTTAATTAAGTAGCGTTAACTGTTATTTGTCGTCAAATATTTTAAATAAACCGATTTTCTACTTTGCCAACAGATCGTAGTAGCTTGCTTGGCGTTGGCGTGCGGAGCTCACGCGTCCGGCTGGGCCGGCCCGCCCGCCAACATCGCCCTGTCACAGGACGGCCGCAACATCCTCGATACGCCCGAAGTGGCACAGGCCCGCGCCGCCCACATAGCCGCCTTACAGCAGGCATCGCAGAACAACCCCAACCCACAAGACGATGGCTCCTACGATCCCCGCTGGGACAACGAAGAGTACTGGCAGCAAGGTGAGCAGCGCAGCTGGAATGGTGCCCAAGCTTCCTCGTGGAATGGTGCCCCTGCCTCCTCGTGGAACGGTGCCCCCGCTCACCAGTGGAACGCCGCCCCTGCCGCCCCCGCGTGGAACGCCGGCGCTGCTCCCGCGCCCGTAGCTGAGACTCCCGAGGTGGCCCAGGCCCGTGCCGCTCACCTGGCCGCCCTCTCCTCTGCCAAGCCCGCCAGCCAGCAGTGGAATGCCCCCGCCAACAACCAATGGAACGCCCCCGCCCACAACCAATGGAACGGTGCTCCCTCATGGCAAGGACCCCCCGCTCAGATAAGACTGGCTCAAAACGGCAACGGCATCTTGGAGACCCCTGAAGTAGCTGCCGCGCGCGCCGCCCACCTCGCTGCCCATGCGCAGGCCGGTCACGCCGCCCCCGCGCATGCTCCCCAGCAGCAGCACTGGTGAAACCTCACTCCCTCTTCCTCTTTTCCTTTCCCGGGCTCACTGGACGCGGCTCTAGCCCGTCGCTCACGGAGATAGCTAGTCAGTGACGCACTAGAATTACGTCGAGGTGCCCCTCTACATTCTTCCTTCGATCTCCTCTTCGTTTAGAAACTTTTTAAAGTGCAAGTGCGTCAGCCTATTCTTTCTCTTCGGCTTTTTTGTTACTTTTATAATTTTCTATCGAACAAACAATTTTGTACATAATAATTATTGTATGTATGCATTATACATTATATAAAATCGAAAATCATACTGTGTTTCTTTTGAAAACTTTGCAATATACACACATGGTTTACGTCCGCTGGCACGTAAAAAAACGGCAATATTGATTAGTACTGATGCTTCTAAATACAACCAACTAGGTAAAGGACAAACCCTATAGTTGACTTGTTTTGTACAATGTTTACAAGCTGTAGAAAGTTGTAAAAAGAGCGGTGTAAATCCAATTATCAATTTAATTTTTACCATAGTAAAATATGACGGTACCATTTGTACAAATTTTAATTCATCTAATTCACAGGACTCAATTTATTTATTAGCCTAGCCTTCTCTCATTATTTGGGAAATACCATTTGGTTTTTAATTTGTGCCCATTATATCAAAAATAATTAATATAATATCGTTTATGTACATAAGATATGACGAACGAACGAAGATATAAATTAATTAGAAATATCACAACACAGCCCTGTCGTGACATGATATGGCAGTCTTAATGAAAACATTTGATAGCTATACAATAACAAATACTGCTCGTTAACACAAAAACTGGCAAAGAGACAGACGTTAATATAGTTACGCGTGACGCAAACGCCCTAAAATTTGGCTCTAGAGAATATTCTAGTAACTTATTAGAATTTAAAATCAGAGCTCGTAGGGCACTTTCATTTAGCGTACTCAATTTAATTTAGCTTTAAATGTTTTTATTTATTTAGAAAAAAAATCTAATGTTCTATGGTAGGTCCGAATCGTAATTTTAGCACGTGTTAATGAGTTACCGTTTTTCGAAGAGCGTGTAAAAAAATTACTTGAAAAATTTGTACGTTTTATTTATCTCGTCTCATTCCAATCTACTACTATCTAACCGCAATTAAGTTAAAGGTCCTGATTTAAGTACTAAAAATATAATTACTGTAAATATAGAGAATTTCAAGAATATTACAAAATAACTAGTGTCTAATTATACAAATTAATAGTACAGTTACTGTGTTCCAGTACTGGAAAGTGTATAATTTCGTGATCAAACAGTAGAGGCGGTGTTGGTGCGATCTATCATTATAGATTAGGGCAATCAGGCGATCGCTAGTAAAACACTGACCGTGCTGAATTACCTTATGGAGGTCCAATTTGTAAAACCTCAATCACTTTGTCGTTAGCGGTTATGCATTGCGCTTCATTATTCAACGTTTGGAAGATCTACTGTAGATTTTCAAAGGTTTTTTGATCATCGGAAGATTCTTTTGGAATAATGTACAAAAGTAAAGAAATCGAAATACGTCCTCGGAAAGCTACATCGCAAGCTGCTTTCAGAAAGGTAAACATTCACTATTAATTTTAATTCTTTCTTTGATACCAAAGCAGTCATAGAAATAACTTTTACCACCGCTAAAGTTAGACTAAAATGAACGACCAATGAAACGACTAAGGCTAAACAATGCAGCCATTATGCTATTTAAACATTTCTCAGATATTCAAGTGTAGATATAGAAAGCTTCTTATTATGAAAAATCCTTGATTACTTTCTACTTTTGAAAATATAAGAAATAATTGGTTGTATTAAGTAAATAAAAAACCTATTCTCATTACTAATTAAAATAAACACAAAAATCACATAATTTCGTTTTTAGGATAATTATTGGATGAACCAGACACGAGTCGAAACATCGCCTTGGTACGAATGGGACACAAAAATTTTCAATTACCCTGTAAGTTTTTTTTTGTTTTTGTTTTCTAAATCACCACCATAAAGTATTATTGGCAAATATTTTTACTTTGAATATACTCTTTACGAAACCGCACATCAAGTTTTGTCAGTAACTTTATATCAGTCAGTGCATTTTGTGATTGGTGATTCTATAATCTATAATCTCAGATGTCTACCTTCAGCAAAGATTTTTGTATTTGTTTTGTTTTCCTTCTAAGAATCTTAAGTTTTCTCACATGAAATACATTTCTTAAACATTTGATAGGATAAGCCAGCTCAAGTTTTAACGGGTTACGAGTCGGTCAATAAGGATCTCCGGGAATACTTACACACCTCCACGCTTCACGGTCTCCACTACATCGGCGACAGAAAGTTGACCTGGTTTGAAAGGTTTGGAAACTAAACTCTCTTCAAATCAACAATACTTAAATGTACAATAGCCTCAACTTATCTGATTTGAATATATTACTTACTAGCGACCCGCCCCGACTTCGCACGGATCGAATACTGATACAAACGCGTGCGATCGCTGTTAATCATAAAGTGCTATAAAGCGAAGCGCGGTTTTTTTTGTGACTGGCTTGTCACTGTTAGACTGTTAGGAGGCTTTCACCGATTCACCGGGCTTGAGGTGGCCGAGCGCAGAGGGCGCTTAGCCTAAGCCTCTTTAAGAGTAACTAAGGTCGAGGGCGCCCTCGGGAGCCTCGGCTCGGGCCGTTACTTAATTCTTATTACCTTATTGGGGCGAAGCGCGACCTTCTACGCGCTATTTATAGGCCCGGCCGTTATCGTCGGAACCGCTATATCCCTGCGTTTTAAATCTATAATGTCTTCGAAAATATTCATTTAAATTACATACTGTAAAGGGCCATTTTGATCTATATTAAATGCACAATGTATTTATGGTACTTACGTGGATAATAATTAATGCTGTATTGTTTGAAATCGCAATTAAGCCATTATTTCTTGTTTCTCGTAAAAATAAAGGATAAAAAATGGTTATTGTGGGTTACCCCTAAGAGACAGACATATACCATCGTGGACTTTTTTGTAGACCTTCTTAAGGTGTATAATACTGTAGTACATTATTTTGATCTATCTCGTAGGGTTCAGCCAGTGTTTACAATGTAAGCGCAAAAAAATGTGTTTATTTACGTCATCACATTAGAAACCTCTAAAATTATCAGTATGTCTCTACTATATTATACATATAAACCTTCCTCTTGAATCACTCTATCTATTAAAAAAACTGCATCAAAATCTGTTGCGTATTTTTAAAGATCTAAGCATACATAGGGACAGACGGACAGCGGGAAGCGACTTTGTTTTATACTATGTAGTGATTCTCATTAAAAACAAAAAAAAACTAATAAAATGTTTCAAGATAATATGTTTGAAATGTCAATGATCTTTCACAAAATAGTGTAAAATTATGTAATGTTGAAATTGAATTTATGTACCAACATTATTTTAGACAATGTAGAGTTTAATGTAGTATTAATCGTATTAAGATACTTTGCCGAAGAAGTCACATTAACCGAGATCCATGATCCTCAACAATATTTTTCTTACGTTCTAGATTTTTCTGGTTGGCAGCGTTCTGCTGTTCTCTGATATGTGCTACTTTCTTCATCTTTAACGTATACCACAAGTGGCGCTCGACTCCAATGATCGTGAGCATCAATCCTGAGAATATGCACCTACAGGACCTGCCCTTCCCCGCTCTCACCGTGTGCAATGTGAACCAAGCTAAGAAGTCGGTAGCCGAACGGTATATTAACACCGGGTATGTATTCTTGTCTTCATACCCTATATATATATAAATACAGGTTAGCATGGTATGGGAATATTAAAATGAGGGAAGAATGGCATGTGACAAGGAGAGTTTTAGATATGATTGTGGAGGGATATGTCGGTGGGGGTAGACCTAAGAAAAGATGGACGAAATACGTGAATTGGGTAAAAGATCACATGATTAAGAAAGGAATCACAAATGTCGGGTCGATGTAAAAAATAAAAACGAATACACTAATCATCATCATAGGTTCAAGCAACATTTAGTCTACACAATACTCTTCTGTATACGAGTATGTCAACGAATTTACTTGACCTCAGCATGTCAGTGATTTCTTATATATTTAATGAAAGTCAATCAATCTCTATCGTAAGATTAAATCATTGAGCGATGGCAAGTCTCTCGCCCTTTCGAACAATACAACGCTATCGAAATATCTGAAATACAAACGGTTACCCATCATATACCACAACAATCCGAACAGTTACAAATGCGTGCGTAAAGTGTCTTTTTGCAGGAAACAAAATGTGGAGATTAAGAAAAGGGAATTGCTCCTACGGCCACCTCATCAAAAGTATAAATACAAATACTCTCCACTCCCGCTTACTGTACCAACAATAATATTATTATTCTTTGCAGTTTTAAAACGTTAATTATTTTAGGAGTTCCTTGGATAAAAAGCTGTTGAACAGTTTGTGTGCCACACAAAGAGATGCAGACATATTCGAAGATGACATAGCTGAAAGTGCAAATTGGGACTACACACGATCTTTTCTTATTAATGTTAGTTTATATTATTAATTACAATAATCTAAGTACATTATTTACTATAGTCGACGCATTATGAACTGAGGCTTCGGGTCATATCATATTTATCTGTCTGTGTCGCTCGCACTTACAGGTGTTGCATTGCGTGCACATTCCTACTGTCAGTGACACTCATTGCCCGACGACTCAGTTTAAAATGCGTCGACTATAGGCTTGTCGTAAGTCAAACCGTAAGATATTGTGACGTAAGGCAAATCGTAAGATACTTGACGTCTACAACACCAGATAAGTAACATTCATTTGTATGCATTACATTACACATCTTTAACAAAACGGTACGTTATTTCCTTAAATAACTCGTGTTTAAAATCAAAATGGTTTAAAATGATCATAAGTGGATTTATTTTATAAAGTTTTTGGTTATAAACAAAAAGTTGCGGGAAAAGCGTACTGAAAAATACAAATGAAAATGAAAACACTAAATGCCACTAACAATTATAGAAACAGCGCTGGATTCTTAGCTAACAAGCTGGAGTTATATATAATAAACCCCATCCCTACAATAGAAGCGGGAATAAATGTTATATATGGTAAGACGCACGATTAGTCTTCGCATTTTAACTCATTTTTATAATGTTCATGCCTTCTATACCATTTTTGACATTAGTTGGCAAATAAAAACATAAATCCACAATAGTCTATTCAACCGGTCATATTCTCAGGTGACACAGCCGTGCAACGAAATGCTGGCTATGTGCCTTTGGGACTCGCGCAGCATGAACTGCCAGGACCTGTTCAATGCCCAGCTCACCGACGAGGGCCTGTGCTGCACCTTCAATGTCGTGCATCGCGACAACATGTTTCGAAACCCGTACGTACACTATATTATAAAGATGTGAAATTTATTTCCTTCGGTATTAAGTTCTTGGTCAAAGACCTACTTATGTGATCCATAATGGATAACGCCAAGGTCCGGTGTAATTCTTGTCTATATAGATTTTATGCCAGTGAAGGCTATTTTTTTAGCGATGTAAAGGTTATTTTTTTAACACGCTTTTATTAGCTTAGTCTGTATGTTTGTTTGTATATAACGAAATGTTTCGGTATAATTTTCACTAATTTGTATACATCCGATTGACTTGAAATTTTGCAATCGTATCAAGAAGCGATGACAATATATTTTTCATAACTCTGTTGCAATCTTCTCAGTTCAGGATTATTAGGAAAAAAAAATTTTGTTTTAAAATTGAGAAAAACGCCATCTAGGAGCAAATTTAAATAACAATAAATACTTTATATGATAGAACTTAGCGTGTTTTTTAAACTATTAATTTGTCAATGTGGCTGATATTGCTGTTTTTATTATTTTACAGTAGAGACCTAAACGATATGAACTTGACCTTCCCCTCGCCGTCCGTGGACTGGACTCCGGAGGGTGGCTACCCGTCTGACGCGCCTCCCGATGGATTCCCCTGGAAGCCTAAAGGTGATTCATAAAATCTTATTAAATTTTTCCCATTACACACAGCTAAGTAAAGAAAAGATAAATAAAAAAATGTACGTATGTAAAATCCAACTCCCTCGTGCGTTCACTTTTCATCTCCCTGAATGCGTGCTCCATTTAATTTGTTTCATTAGATTATTTCTCTACGTAAACTTTTTTGTACACTACATAAGCATGGTTGCTGCGACGTCACTGGCGTCAGGCACCATATTAGTGTACACGCTTCGTATGTATTTTTATCTTTTTCCCAGGGATAGGCACCAATCACGGCTTAACTCTAGTCTTGGATGCTAACATCGCTGAATATTACTGCGCATCCACGAAGAGCACGGGCTTCAAGGTATTTTTATATAAAATTGCATCTTATTTTTATACAATAAGAGAGTAGAATACACTAGGTTACATTTTTTTGTGTCTTGTCTTGTGTCAAAATAAAAAGCATTTTTTAAAAACTTAAAAATTTTACACCTTCTGGGGCAATTTTGTAACCAATGACCTACAAATATTGCTACATT
>DWTW01001960.1:0-11741 GCA_018246275.1 Papilio slateri
ACGAATTGATAACCTCCTCCTTTTTGAAGTCGGTTAAAAACAATATCTATTGCCAGTATCATATTTAGAACGCGTTCTTAATTCAAACTCGCATTCGAATATCGAACGGAAGCGGATACGGTACTGATTCTAATTTCAAACGTAGTATCGCTGTGTTGCCATTGATAATACTTTGTGGTACAGCCGGTGCTATTATATTGAACGGAAATTTGACGATAATGACTTGTGATGGGCCGTTGTGTGCAATTGCGTTAGCCCGTAGCCATTTTTATATCTGTTTAATGTTGCGAGATTAAATATTACACTTATTCCTTACGTCCAGAATCGAGAAATGTTGGCTTTAGTGCATTGGACGTTTCGAAGGATGGTGTAAAAAAAGTAAAAATGCGTACTATGGTGACAGCTTGTTACTTACTGCAAAAATCATATTGATTGTACACTCGTTACCTGCTAAAATGTGCGTTAGGTCTTTGAATGTATATCTATCAAGTATGATGCTTGACTCCCTAAAACGGACGGACAGTCTAGTCAAGGGTACGTGGGCTCACTACGACTAGGGTAACTAAAAATCTTTTTGACGATCTGAAGACCCTAAATCCAGCAGTGTAAGATTTGCTGGTGATGAGATTGAATTGCCATGAGACAGTCTATTCTTGTTCTGTTGTGTCACGTCGATAAGGAAAGTATCTACCGGTCGAACAATCGAGAGCCTCGGATCGTTTATGCGGAGATGAGTCGGCACGGGGGAGGTCCGACGAAAGGATTACGGAGTGCATTAGCATACGTAATTTGTGGGCACATCTGGCCCGCGCACGTGGGTGACGCTCGCTTTCTTATTGTACAAATATATCATTTCGCTTCCTTTGTGCGACGTATTGCGTTTTGATTTCGAGATAACGTAATACGGAAGTCTGTCACACGTCACTATGTCGAGGTATTTGATAAAATCGATTCCTTTATGCACAAATCGCTATTGTATCGATAACAATCGGTTTCCGTTTTAATAATACTGTTAATAATATTAGATTATAAAATATAATGTATACCCAAGAATGGGTCACTTGATATATCACATAGACCATACATAAATGTACTCGCTTAATTCTTTATTGTCCGAAAGAAGAGATCATGTCAACAGTGTCTTTCGAGGGCAAGTTCAAATCAAATTTCTCCTATAAGTAGCGTTAGTGGCTTAGCATCAGGTGAGACGCTTGCGTTTATGAGATTTTATATTAATTAGAGACTTGATTCGTAATCTTAAGATGTCGCTACGTTGAGAGAGCCCTAGGATACTAATTGCAGGATGACTAAACGAGATGGATACTGAGAACAATATTCTAGGGATAAATGAGGAGAAAATACCTACCCTCATCGAATAAAAATATTTAAATAGAATAATGTTGAAGTGTTTATATTTATTCAAAGAGCGCTAGTAGGTGTCGCGTGACTTTCGTTGTTGTGACATATCGATAGTTGTCGATTTAAAAATCAAATATTTAAATCGTTCGAGACATCGCTCCGCGTCGCCTAATGAGCCAATAACTCGCGAGACAATAGCCGGCGTGGGCGTTCCCAGCTCGGAATTATCACAAAAGAATATTAATGTCACACTTATTCAAATACACCGATACATATTCAAAAAAAAAAGAGAATATAACTCGTCGTCGTTAAATTTGAATGACGGCGACAAACTTTTTTTTTATCCTGACGGAATTATCGAAGGCATTGTCACCGGATCTCATTCAGCTTCCCCTATACTAAACGCACCTTTAATCGTCTGACGCATTCAAATTTGGTAGCGTTTTATTTTAAAAAGAATAATTTATTATTAATTTTGTTTATGATTTTTGTCCCCCGCGAGCGCTTTATTGCTGCTTCCTGCGCTGTCAGCGGCAATGAATATAGCGCCGATGATGTAGGACATGTGCGCGCGTCACAGCGAGCCACGCGCAGCACTAACGCCGCTTTTTTATATCTAGAGTAAATACTATTTACTATTGCTTTTAAATTTCCCACTGTACTCTGGTAATGATGTAAGATGGTGGATGGTAAAGAGTAAATTATTTATTACATTTCAAATGTATACAACAATGACTTATTGACTATTAGATAAACTCTAATAGTTTCGAATCTATTTGTCTATGGACAAATCGTATGTTTTTTTAATACACCTGCGGTTGGCAGATCATCATGTTCCAGAAAGATAATTTAACAAACGTTATCCCGGACAACAGATAAGGTGGTATTTTTTTAAAATTACCTAAGGGAAAGTAAATTTTATTCAGCGTTAAATGTCTCGAGGACACTGAGTCCGAGGTCGCTTTCGACGGGAATCACATAAAAAGTTGCCGGCGCAATCGAGGCCGGGATTCGTTCCGATCGCGACTCAAATTAGACGGATGGCGGTCGGGAGGTTTCTTTGTCTACCGCCCTAATGAGTTTTTAAGTCGATTATAGCAATTTTTCATAGAAAAACCGCGTTAGTGATGTATCGGCCGAATCAATCACGGCGGCCAACAAATTGCTCTTTGTGAGACCGGCACTCGCCCGGCCAAATGGATCGCCTCTAGAACAACCTTTGTTGTTTTTTTTTTTACAATTTGATTTAGAACAAATTAGGTCTATTGATCAATTTCAGTATATCAGAGTAGATACATTAGTTAATTCCTTTCATTAAATGTAAATCAAACGTTTTATTTGTTGCAGTCAGTGTGTGACCGCCTTGAAGTCAAACATTGGGCCCGGCAGAAAAGACCATGAGAGTAAAATTTAAACCATGAAGGAGGAGTTATTAACAAATATGCTATGAGAAATATTTTCATGGTTAGAAATAGCGTAAGATATATGGTAGTAATAGAATAGTCGAAAAGAACTAGATTTGTGGTGACATATAAAAAAAAAACAATATTGAAATGACCTTTGTCGGGACAAATACGTTTGAGTTGATATATACGCGAGTTCAAGAAAAGAGAAATACTTGTCCACTAAGTCACAATTTCAAGTAACGAGTTGAAAATTCGTTATTTCCCTGACTTGCAATGCGTAAAACTGGCGGCGAGCGAAATACGGTAATGATACGGCGATTGCCATACACTAGTGATATTCTTTGACGTGAATGTTTTCATCAATTCAACACTTTAATCCGAACAACGCGGCGAAAAGTTGTCAAAAATGTGACATTTGTTTTTTTAATTTGAAACCCCTAAAGGCTGTGACTCCGGAACTGTCCGTCACGAGCCGCATTCAGCCGCCGATGAATGGCGCGCATTGTTTTAAAATCCGAACGCATAATGAACGCGCGTTCCTTTTGCTCAATCGTTGATCGAGCTTTTCACTTCATTTGCTTACCGATTTATTGTTTTTTTATTTACTCTCGCTAACAGGGTTAACATTTTTTACGAAATAGCACTAACATTCAGGTACAATTTTAACAACAATATCGTTGAATATCTCTTAAGGTTTTTATGTATTAATTTAACCCTCTTCGTTAATTACGTACTTAGAAAAGAAGAACGTTAAAGGTAAAGTGAAAGATGAATTTGTGACTATATATTTGTTTTGTTGTCATTTGTTTTTTATAATTGGCAAATAAAATTATACGTAGAATTAAACTAATTAAAATATTTCTAGTGATGGTAACCCTGGATTTAAATCGCACTGTGATTCATATAGAATCGCGTTGAATCAATTTTATTTCGCTCAATTGTTTTTTTTTAAATTAATTGTTCAAAGCGGCTAGTGTAATTCAATACGAATTAACGGTAAACGATTTGATTTGTCAACCCCTTGTTAAATAACTGAAAGAAAACCGCCGCCATTTTGTCATAAAACCGTTAAATAAATAATCATATCGAATTAAATCGGTTTGTATTAACACGTTCTTCTTGACATTCGAATAATGAATTTGAACACTTAACACAAAAGCCATAAACAAAATATAATGACATAAGCATAGACAATTTGGTACGATGTAAAACAAGCTTACACTTACTTGTCAATGGGCAAAGGCAACGCTTACATTCAGCCACGAATCAAAGAAATATAATTTACCTCGAGCAGAGCGTACTCCGGGCGAACGTACCTGAGAGATAACGTATTGTTTAGTATCTTCGAGATAAAGGCAGGGAATTATAAAAAAATATCAGTCGATATGAATGTTATCGCGGGGATTCGTTGGAAAAAGTTGTCGTTTTCACATAAGATATGGGCGTGCCCGTGAGAGGGAACGCCTCGTGGAGGGAAACCTTCGGCTGGTACCGAATAGAGGTGTTTTTCCAATAAACGGTTATCGGTCTTCGATCGGTTCCGAACGCCCTCACTATCTTGCAAGATATCGAGGACGCCTTCTTAAAAATATCGTCAGCACAAACTTTGACTCTAACCCCAAGTGTTAGAAACGACATTCGATCGCTGGAATTCCAAGTAAAACTTATTGATGTCATATCGGTTTTCCATTAACGTGTTCGAAAGAAATTCGTCTTTATATAAATGTGATAAGATTCGAAGTCGTATGTGCGGTGTAGGAGGAATGTATTGACGTGTTATCGGAGGTGCTTCTGTCCCTTTCCCTCTAGTGAGCTGGCTGTGTGTGCATCGCAGGTCGCGGAGAGATGAAGACGGGCGGCTTCTTTATAATGTCCGCGCATTTCTTTCGTAAGGAATAAAGAAAACTCGCTAACAGTCGCCGATCGAATCGGTTGCTTGTAGAAAATTATGTTACATCGAGTGAAATTAAATGAATAGGCTTTTAGTGTAAAGTTCTTAGAATTATTAATTTGATTCAATAATGATAATCATTAAGAAATGTAATACGGGTTTCACTTAAGCATTTTCAGTAAACTCTGAACCGTAAGTCGTTAGTGACACCTTTGACCATTGAGCTATAGGTATAGCCATGAATGCAGGTACAATCATAAATATTAGCTATTATATTTACTGCGATTCTATTCTTCTTCTATGCTTGCTATTATATTAAATTTCTCATTAATCCGTTTTAATGAATATGTTTGTATATTTATATAATGTATAAAAAAACGACAAAGCTTGAATAATTTAAGTAATTTTTTCAATTAATATACTAACATTTTCGTTTAAAATATTCATACGAAATAATGAAAATGAAATATAACAGATCCCTTATACGTCAAAGGTGGGAAAATATTGGAAGCGAAGTTGAATATTTAAGTTTAAATAAATGATCATCATCGGCCGCGGGCCCGGCGTAAAGCGGTATAAGTCAGAAAAATAAATAAATTGTACGAACGGACACAAAATGTGACCGTCAACGGTTCGGACGCAGTTTATTATGATATCGTTGTACCAAACGAATATTTTCATAAGAAAAATTTTATGTGTTATTCCGATATACCCTCGAAATAACTTCTCCAAACATAAATATGATACATGTGCCGTCTTAATCGTACGATGTTTGATTTTTTGTTGTGTGATTTATTTATATTACGATTGTAAGCTTATATTAGGAGGTTTTTTTGTGGGTAATTAGTTCGTTGGATATATTAGTTCCGTCGTAGTTTATATCGCTGCGTATAAAATATGTTAGTTTGTTGTTTCATTCATACTCCGAGACATTCAAATATGTGACTCATGAATACGATATGTTTTTATGATAGTTCCTAATTTGGGCTTTCTCTATGTATGGGGGATAGAGTTTTTCCGTTGATACTACCAGATATATGTTAGGACGCCTTACGTATTTAAAAATGAACTAATACAAGTTCGATAAATAAGTTATGCGATAGTTTTATACTTTTACTTTACTTTATGATATTTATTTGTTTTAAAAATAGTGTGAATTCTCGCACACGTTTAAGTGTAAGTTCCGATACGCATTATGTAGCGCAGCGCAAAAATATCTGTGAAATAAGTTGTCGTTCGCTCTACGATGGGGCTGCCAGACAATAGTTCCACTTCTGTAAAAACGTCTATTGGATTATTATCTCGATTAACTTCTTCTTACTCAATAACAATCATATTAGATTAATTTATGTACAACAAAGCCAACAATACATATTGCAATTGGAATTGGCAATGTTTAAAAGAAAAACTATTGGCAACACAACATTATCTATTGATTATTATATATAACAATGATATTGATTCATATGTAAATGCGATTAGGGCTATAATACTCTACGTAGTCTATAGCTCACGCGGGGCTTTTTTATCTGTAAAATTGTCTATAGCCGGCTCAATCATCTTTATTGCCAATAGTCAGTTGTAACATTAATGAGCGATATCCGCTAACCTTTCATACAGATTGCACGTGTTGTGAAGTGAACGAAGCAAATTCTAATTTAAGTTCCAGGCCACAAAGTTGAAATTTGAACAATTGTAAAGAAGAGTTTTATAATGTACATTTTTTATTAGGATGATCGATGAATGATATCAATAGGATGGTAAGGTTAATGAATTGAATCATTGGAAACAGTTAAGGTTGGCTTGTAACTACAACTTTTACTTTTAAATTGCTTAGATCATTAACTTAACTTATCTAGAGAGTGTATAAAATCCTGTAATTTGTGCTATATTTAATAGGTTTCCAGTGTAGACTGTGAGAAACAATCTATTTTTATATCGAATTTTAGTTAACAAGAATTGTGATCATGTCTACTGTATTTTCTAAAAATAAAATCAAAATCTGTATCAGAATAACGTAAATTATTTCTTTCCTAAATTTAAAATCGCAGAACTTTGTATTGATTTGTTCATCACTAAATACTAATTGTAATAGAATAATAATTAAATAACATTAAAATTAATAATAATAATTAAATACTAAAAGTATTGTCATTAAATACAACGTGTGTACTGGCTGTATCGATCTAAAGAAGGGAGAGTATTAGGTAGTGTGGACCAGACCTGCATATTTTTCTTGTATCTCACTACAGAAGTTATTATATTTCTTATCGTATAGCTCCACAAAGGTGTTTAAAAGTTCTTCTAATTTCAATTAACTTATTAGTTATCTTTGTTAAACATTCTTCAATGTTGCCACCCTCTAAGATAACGTAAGCGATGACCGATGAGCTCGGAACTATTGACCTTAATTAACGCGTTGGTCCATGACAGGATACAGGAGTAATCCCGGATTATCCCAATAAAACAACACTTAACTATCCCAGCCGATGGTCAGCAGTTACCAGGATCGATGAATAAACTATATTTAAACTCTATTTAAGGCTTCTGTATGTTTACAAATTAAACAAGATATTCATATCGCCGACCGATTGTAAACTTCCACAGCTTATGATCGGACTATGAAAATATGCCTATATTGTAAACTTTCATCAAATTTTAAACCGAAGAGGAACAGCGTAGTTAAAAATGAATGAAAATCTATTACAGACTTTTCGAGATATTTGAAAAATATATTATCTTTGAAGCCCTCTAGCAATATCTTTGGCCAAGGAATCTGTCGTATTTCGTTGTACACGTCATTGCCGGTGTCATACATTTATAGTATTTTTTAAATAAAAAGTTTTGTTTGTTTAGAATATTTTTTATATATACACTAGCTGCGCTTAGCATAGTCTACATAGGTAGCGTTTATTACTTCTGATTAATGTAGCTTTCGAATGCTGAAAGAATTACTAAAGTCAACAAATTAATTTCACAGAGTATACCCGATATAAAGGTAAGTACAGATTTTTGAAAGATAATATTTTACAAAAAAAAATAATTTGTGCGTTTATGGTATCCAAGTATACATTTACAACGAAAAGTTGGCAACCATTTCAGAATACTTAGTCATATTTCATTTCATAAAGCAATAAAACACAACTATAAGTTAAAACACTCAAAATATTCAAATCACATGTAAGCAGTCCCTAGCGAGGGCCCTCCCGGAGGGCAAAAGATCGAAGGCCGGACATCCGGTCAAGTCGCCCTCTAACCGATACTATGAAGTATTTATTGAGCTGCGGCTGACCAAAAGTATTTTATTGTGAGTTTGACCCTTTTGCCTATCGGCCCTTTGTGTCTCCTGCCATTTCATAATAAGCTCTATTTCAACTGTACAAAGTTAATTATTGGATAATTAGCGTTTGACATTTCGACTAGAAAGGTGTTATATTAGTAATTAGAAGCGTACTTAACATTAAACCTAAAGGTGGTACAGTTAAAGTTTAATTTTAATTACGGTGAAAGTGACATCTGTGGTAGAAAGGTGCTACGGTTGCATTAATTGGAGTTCGAAATGTTTTCGTTTGAAAGTGCTATAGGATAACAGGCGCCTATCTGTTTATCTTGGCCGTGTTTATTGCGTGCGTTAACGTTTTAATTTGGGACACATTTTTTTATTCATAGACAAGATTGTCGTTTTTTTTTTTCGGAACATTTCGAAAATCGCTATTGACGTATCGCGAGGGGCTCACCTGCTAGATCTGAGGGGAGATAAGCGAAAACTTTGAATGTCTGGAGAATTTTTTTTAATTATTTGACTGTTAACGATGTAAGTGATATTTGGGCCAGTACACAACCCACCAACGCAAGAAATTTCGGTTTTAAGTCGACTGTTTTCTACTGCTCGTTGTTTAAAATACTCGTACCTATAATAATAAATATTTCAAGACATGTGAAAGACAGTAGATATTAAATATCTAGTGTGGACGCTAATGGCGCGTAATCGAAGCGTTCCAAAACAACAGGTGTGTGGAATCAAACCACCGACCGTCAGTTACGGGGTGCATCTGCCGTAATATCGACGTCGCTCGATCTATTTTGGTTGGGTGCGGGTATTAGTAGAAATGGAACTTAAATAATTATGAATGAGCAGTATAAAGTTATTCATACATATCTCGTGTTGCTAGGCATACTGGGGTAGACAGTGACAGCACCAAGGTTCATTTTTTGGTATGACAGAAGTTCTACTTCGTCTGCGTCAGATAGGATATAAAATACCTATTTTTTTGTATATAAAAACGTGCAGCGGGAACACAAAGTGATTATCGCCGCCCATGGACATCGGCAACACCAGAGGATCTGCAGATGCGTAATGATTTGGCCGTTAAGTCTTTGAGCTGAATCACACAAAATAGTACATAATTTGACTCACGAATCTCCGAGAGGAAGACGTAGTTTTTATCCGTTATTTAAAATGCGTTAACAAGGTGTCTATTGATCTATCGGTGAGTAACTTCGAAGGGTAAAGTAGAGGCTGACTTCTTCAGTAGGTTTTAACTCTTGAAAAATTGGTTGATTGTTATTGTTCAACTATTTTAAGACAGAAATACGCTGTCTTTTTTAAGAAGATTGAATTATACTTCTTTGGTAAATATTGGAAATTTTGAGAAGAGAGTCTAATTCTGTATTTCCACAGACGGTAAGATCTGGAAGTTGATTCAACTAACATTGGTTTCATAGATTTTTAGCATGACTTCACACAAATACGCAAACACCACAGAAATATATTGTTTAATTTTAAGACGGCTACACTACGGCAAGGGGCTCTGTCTACCATGCGTGGGACCTAATAAAATAAATGGACAAGAAAGTCGATAGCTATTTCTATCGTTTTTATTACTTATATCCAATGCTCCTGTTATTACAACCGTGTTATTAACCCTTAACGATTATTTAAGCCGTTACAGTTAAATGTATCGTTTAGTTAGGCATCAATGGTATCTGGTAATCGGCGGGCGATTTGCGGTTTATTTGCTCCGTCCCTCGCGCGGGCAGCGAGTTCGAATCCTAAACTGTGCGGTTAGGGACAAACGTTCACTTGTCGGCAAACATCAATTGGTACCGAGGGGTCCGATGTTAATTTAACATGTTTATTAACAGCACCAACTACATCGTCGTTGCGTGTCCAGTAACGAGACAAAAAATAAGCCGATTAATGTGTGCGATTGTTATTTTGAAAATAATACTTTTTTAAACATAATTTAAAGTTATTTTGTGTCAAAAAGATATATTTAGTCAGCGCTCGTTATATTCACGAAAACAGATTGTATGAAGTTCTATTTACAAAATCTTGACCTTGATTGGATTGGTGGCATTGAGGAGGTGTCTCTAGCCACAGGGTTTGAGGTGGCAGAGCAGACGGCGCTTTGACTTAATCTTCCTAAGAATAACTATGTTCGAGGGGTACCTCGGTAACTTCAGCTCGGACCGTTGGTTCGTTCAGAATGCCGGATTGTAAACTAAGATTCGCTTTGCTGGATGCTCCATGGAGTAACCAGGCTGAAGGGTCCTGAGAGGACCTCTATTCGGGTTGTTACTTCGAAGGGTTCCGTTGTAGGGCGCCAGAGAGGGCCTTAAATCGGTCCGATCGGTAGCTAGTATCGAGTTGTATATTAGTAGTACAAATCTAATTGACGGCAGTGATATGTACATAAACAACTTTGAATTTTTGTTGGATTTTTTTTTATTACGAATTTATTAGGGATTAAAAAATGTTTTTTTCTTATTACTGTTTGTCTACACGATACCAAAGAGAGTACCAAATAATTTTATTATCAGTCTATTCAATAGTCAAAAGTCAATAGAATACAGTGCAGATAATATGAAAACATCCTTTATCGTTCAATGGGGCGATGCTGAAAAGGCGTTTCGAGCTCAGCCGATTTCCGAACGCAACTGATACCGGAAGTTCTCGCGGGATGCGACGACCGGGAAAATAGGCGGAAGTTTTCCGCTGGAAAAAGCGCGCCAAAGAAAAAATCCCCCACCGACAAATTTACATGCGAAATACCACTTTTGTACTCTCGCCCCGCGATCGGTTGTAAATTTGTCGGATTGACAATTCACCGTGAACGTTGTTCGACACTTTTGTTATGGTAATGATTGTTCCTTGAGCGCGATATCGCCTTGTTTGTCAGATATCGCGAACGCGACGAATTGGTTTATTGAATGCGAATACAATTTACTTTTGAATTTTCTAACAATGAAATAATATTCAGATGCGTACTCGTTTATTTTCATTTGATATAATTTGATTTTTTATTCATATACATACATAATAGCTAATATTTTATCAGAGTTCAAACATTAATTATTTGTATTATATTTATATATTTTTGAACACTGTGCGCAGAAAATAACATATAATTAATATAAAATATTACAATATGTAATTACCAACAAAAATAAATAACAACGATCTACGGCAATTTAATTAGAAAAACAATTGGCGCCATTTCCTTAGCGTGAGTATTGTCTGAAAATGCGTTCAAGATTAAAAATCAAATGGTGCTGTAATTAGACAGGTGATTCGCTAATTCGCAAAAAGAATCCGTCTTAATTCCGCCGCGGGCCGATTGGAGGCTGTGGGAACGTCACGTAGAATAATCGGTATCCGGGCAAAAAGCCGCCTCCGTGCGCGACCGCGTCTTCCAGCGCACATGTCCCTTCGCCGCCATCTTGCCTAATTGACGTTTGCTTGCATTCTAACCTCTATTCCGTCGTAGTAATGCCACGCTCATTGATCGCCTTTTTATTGTACCGACCGATAAATGTGATTAGCTGTGGCATGTAATAAATTTAATCGAAAATATCCTCCTCGAATTTTATTACTAATGAATGGGAAGTTATTTAATTTGCACTTAAACATCTTCAAGAAATAGCTTATCATTTACTAAAGAAATATTAAGACCATTACAGCTATTCATTTGGTGGTTTAGTGAGTTTAAATTCTGTACTTTTTCTCGCGCCAAAAAAAAAAGTTACATAATCTGTGGACGCCGTTGCGTGCGTGATGTGCAGTTTACCGAGCAGCGATTGCA
>DWTW01001961.1:0-11741 GCA_018246275.1 Papilio slateri
TTATTAAATAAATCCTTTCTAGAAATAAAAGTCTAGTGAGTATATTATGTATGAAGTGAAAAAGCCCTTCTGCATAATCTCTAAACCTTATAATATACTAGCACCCCGTCCCGGCTTCGCTCAGGTAGATAGACAAATAAAAAAAAATAGCTTTCTATTGGTGAAAGAATTTTTAAAATCGGTTCAGTACTTTTTGAGTTAATCTGGTACAAACAAACAATCAAATCTTTTGTCATTATAATATTAAGATAGAAAACATACTTTGACATCGTATATTGACATGTCAATGTATTAAAATGTAGTGTGGACCTTATTGGAGCAACGCCAGATGCGACCGCATCCCCGTTTTTCCTTCAACCTCAGCAATATTTATATTTTTGTATACCCGTGTAAGACACCTTTTGAGCAGAGATTATACTCACATTTCGATTATTAAAGATTAACCGTATAATATGTCCCAATAGCCCCGTCTCGTGTATCTGGGGCGCGTGACTCGATACGCTTGTTGGCCTGGCCTCCTTCAGCGCTCTGAAGATTATTTTATTGCTCAATAAAATGAACGACTTCCAAACATTTTTCATCAGGGTGTACCATGTACGACTTCGTAAATGCTTTCTCATAAAAACACACACACACAATTTAGTGCCAGAAACAAAATACATAATATTGGCAGCTACTTTTTAACGGATGATATTTTTTTTATTTATTTATTAAACTACAATTAAGTTTACAGTAAAAATACAATTTCTTAAATATACAAAAACCGTGAAAGTACCTGATAAAGGTATTTCGAAAAGGTCGCACTGCTCGCATTTGCGCTCTAGGCGGTAGGTACTCTGTAACTAAACATATGAACAACGTCACTACAATCTGTTATTACAAAGGACAACAGGAAGCATCGCTTCTAGCTGAATGCGACGACATTTTAAAGTTAATACTTTAGAATTTCTTAAGTAGAATACTGTATGACAGACATCTACGACAACTTTTGTAATATTAGCACCTAAGACATTTCTTGGACCTTTTTAATATTGTCTTTGTATTTTTCATACAGAGGGATGTAAGCCTCCCTAATTGATTGCCGCGTGAACATTGACCAGTGTGTGTTGCCAGTGATGACTCACGGTACTGAGACGCGGGATCACTGGGACCACCATTAGACGGCTCACGGCAACGGACAATGGAGAAGGCAATGCTCGGAGAGAAACTCTCTGCGAGATCGCATCAGAAATTATGTGATCCGCAGCAGAGCCGAAGGAACCGAAATTTCCCGAAGAATTGTAAACCATATGTGGCACATATATGGTGACCGACCACATTGCTTGCAGAACGAAATCTACATGAGTTGCTGACGTGTAGCTTAATCTTCAAAATGAAAATTCAAAGAACAAGACAATCTTGATTAACGGCGTCACTGCCTTCTTTATCGCCGTCCGTAATTTCGTCTTTCAATCTTAAGTTTTACCTAGACCATAAGAATTAGTTTTTGTGAATGAAAATATTGTTAATTGATCAAAACAATTTCATAGTAGTTCAATCAAAACATTGTTCGTTGTAGTGCTGAATTAATATAAAACAAATTAAATAATAATTTCTTAACTTTTTATAAATCAATCAGTATTTAATTGAAGATAAACGATACACACAAGCAGATAAAATGTTACCTCATTTATATATGCCAGGTGCGCCCTCCGGATGTTGCAGCGCAGCGTTCTACGTTTGTGTTGGCTCCAGTCCAGTTCTACATGCTTTAATATTTTAAACGAGACGTTATCGACAACTCTAAAGCACGCGAGTTGGCGTCCGATCAGAACTAACCGCAATCACATCGCAACGCTGACAAGTGATTTTTTTCTGCACATTACAAATCACTTGCATGATGAGTTATCATAGTCGCTGATTAGACCCTAATCTAAACGCTCGTATGTCCTATGTTGTATCTTAGGACTTGTGAAAAAATCTTTTTTCACAAGTCCTAGGATATTCACCTTTCAAAAGGCTAAAAAGCTTCTAAAAAGGCTTTTATATTCTCATACTACTCCCGCACCATAACATGAGATTTGAGCCCGAAGACGGCACAGCGAGGTGTGACGTTCACAAAACTATTCAATATAGCCCAATCAGAACAGTTAGTTCAAAGGATAGTATTTAAACGAGCAATTAAAAAGCCGACATAACAACAACCGCGAACACGTCTTGGCACTCGTAGCACTTGCAGCATTCCAACGGTCCTCATAAAACAGGCATCTTGATTTGCATGATTTGGCTGTCGTCAAATATTTAGTTAAATTTAGACCGTTGTCGATATAGCTTTCCAGTCTGACTACTAAATCTAGCTATCATATTTAATATTCAATTATTTTTATATCACTATAAGCCTCAGAATTCGCAAGACCAAGTACAGAATCCTTAGTTTTTCGCTTCTCTAGCATTCACGAAATTTCACCTTGTCAGTGATTTTATTGATTCGATTGTTATCTCGGCCTATGATTCTCGTAGGTTTCCAAAATTTGACAAATGTTCATTATAATTTATTGTTCCTTAAGAAAAACAGTATAAAACATATACTGCTCTAACTAACACTTTAAAATTAGACCGTCTTACAACATTGTGTAATTTAATCTCAAATTCTAGAAATATATTGTCTTCTACTATTCAACCTAAACCTAAACTATAAGAAATATATTTTTAGCCTAGATTAATTGTAGGCGTTCACAAAAAAAACGTTCATACTAAAAACGTCTACTTTAATTGTACTGTTTACACAATACTAAACAGTTTTATGAACTATAGGAAAACATTGCCTAACCTACATCGCGGGTTATTATGCGAAGTTTTAGAACCGTGTCAAGTAAATATCATACGTACACAGCAATGTACAACTTCATGTTCCGTCTAACTATTCTTAATACTCGGACAAGAATACTAAATGACTGAATGAAATACTACATGGATTATTGAATATGGAAAAGTAAATAAAAAAAGAGCTCTTACATCGTTTACTCTGCTGAAAAGTAATGATTTCTAAATATGTGGTATCCATATAACGGCATGTACGCGACAGTCACAGTTTTGAACAGAAACAAATAACACTCTGATTTAATAATCACGTTTTTGTAAGGTTCCCTTTCTAAAACACTTTTTTCATTACGTAGATATAAATATAACGCTAGTGCTAGGTGTTAACATATTCAGGCTCGTTATAAATTATCATTCTCTGAAACAAAGTACTACGCATATCTGCGGTGGCAACACTGACAATCTGACATCTGTCAGAGACGCGTGCGGGCGCGTGCGGCCATAGCGCTCTGTGTTACTTGCTGTTAATAACAAATGGTTGTTTTATTTAATAAACAAACAGTGAACAATCACTGCACCTAACCTTACCATCTTGAAACTATTCATTAAAGTCTTCTAGACTGCACTAAAATATAGACCGCTGAACATTTCGGAGCCCTCTAAATCCGAGGGCTCCTATCAATTTTCATCAGGTCAATGACATGTTATTGGCTGGCATTAGCTTATTTTCCTGCTTTTTCTGCATTACTATCAAAATAATTATACTTTAGCAGACATACTTTATTACATTCTAACCTACCTAGACTTATTACCTACTTTTAAAATAAATATAAAGGTTTTTAAATTATTATTGCATAAATATATGTCGGAGAAAGTCGAGAGCGGAGTGTGTTCTGCGCCGGAATACATCTTGAGTGAGCGTAACGTGGGACACGAGTAGCAACGAGAGACTTTTAAACCACTATGAAGTTACACTTTCATAATCACTGCACAACGAGCCTTGAGACAGTTCCTGGACGAGCCGTTAGTCAAACGGTTGGCAAAGAGGTAACCTTCGACCCACCAACCACCCCGTACGAATTTCTACTTCCCAGACCCTATCGAAGCGTGACCTTAACGCTTGCGTCCCGTTGTACCCTGAACTTTGCCGATATGAACATTCTACGTCAAATCAATGTCCCTACCAGTGACTTCCTCTACACCCTCGCACTATTGACATATCTCACAAAATAAACCCGCATTTAACGGACGTCCATTGTCAATCGAACCTCCGCACTATTGACATCTCTGACATATATATAATTATATTTTTTTGTTAAGATATTAATTTTTATATCTTTTTAAGCTTAGTTTTAGAAATCCATATAGAAACATGTACAAAAAATTAATCAATCTAGGAATTAAATGTGTGTCAAGTCTATTTATTACACGTGTAAAACGTGTGCGAAATAGTACACGGTGTCGCAACGTAAACAGAAAAATACCCATTTGTGAAACTTCTTTATTCCATCTCCAACCATTTTAAACTACCACTAATACTATTTTCATTGCTATTGTATTGATAAATTGGCTCCGAAATTGTTCATTAACTTTTAGTTATTTCAAAAAAAAATCGATCGTTTGTTTTTAAAAATCAGAATCAGCTTAACGTGTAAGGCCAGGGTTGTACTTTTGTGGGTTTGTAACCAAGGGTTTACAATAGCACTGGCGACAATATCACCGCAACGGTGAATAGTCTGTGACAAGTCACAACTAGTTTGTGCTTCGTCGCTTGATCGTTTTTTTTTTGTAACATATAGAGTATTAATTCCGATGATATGAATGAAGACTTACGGTTTTTTTAATTTACGGTTAAAATTCTGCATTTTTTCGCAGCCCAAAAAATAACTGCAAGTGCACACCTGGCCTAACAATCTAATTTAGGTTTAAAAAGTAGTTTCTAATTTGGGGAAAGGAGGGATCATTTATATAAATCACTTTTAGCAAATCGTAAGGTCCATACAAAAACTTCAAATTTCGAAATTTTCCCAAGTATTTTTCTGGTTATTATACGACTTGTGCGTTGAGCGCGGCGGCAGGGCACGGGCACGGGCGGCGGCGCGCGGGCCCGGCGCCGCCGCGCCTGCGACCTGCTAACCCGTGCCCGTGCTTGCAGGATGCACGCGGTGGGCCTGCACTCGGCGCTGGCCATCCGCCGCGAGCGCCGGCGCCGCGCCGAGCAGCAGCGCGCCCGCGAGCGCCGCTACTCGCTGCAGTCCACCGAGTCCGGTCTCACCTCGCCGCACTGCTCCACCGGCAGCCTGGAGCGCCGCCGCCGCCGTAAGGCCGGCACCGCCGACAATGAGGTCGTCTCCTCGGTGGGCATGCTCCACCTCGGCGTCGTCTTCCTAGTTCTAGGAGTGTTTCTCGTCGCCTCCGGCTGGCTGCCCGACGACGTCACCGCCTGGAGCAGCATCGGCTCCGTCAGCTGGTTCAACGAGCTCGTCTGCTCCGGACTCTTCGCCCTCGGCATCGGCATCTTTCTGATCGCGCTGCACAAGTACCTGACGAAGAGCGAGGAGGAGGCCCTGGAGGACTACGTTCAAAAGCAGCTGACTAGGTCTCGGTCGGGACACAGACTAGAGAGGGACGCCGAGACCGGCGGTATGCACACGAAACACGCGCGGCGCGCCCGGGCGACCGAGGTGCTGCCCGAGTCCGTCACCGAGACCTACGTGGAGCCGCCACCGGATCGCGTGCACGGCTTCGTCAATGCGCTAGCCGTCAACGGCGACGCGATACACGAGCTGCCACTCGAGCAGATCGCGGAGGAAGATGTATCAGTCGCGTCGGAAGCAGAGCGGCGGCTGGGCGGGTTCAACCGGGACACGTACTCGCAGGCGTCGGCGGCCGCCAGCCTCAGCCCCGGCTCGCCCTCGGACACGCGCGAGCTGCTCGCCGCCGGCCGCTACATGGTCATGTCGCGGATGTAGTCGATTAGCTTTTTGATAAATTAATATTTTCCTGCACGATCACTGTAGCCTACTTAACTTATTACACTTTCGGTTAGAAGGAAGGATTCGTTCGACTCGACGACCGGTCAATGTCCACTTTTAGAATAAATTATGAAATGAGTGTGATAACAGTAGAACCAAAACCAACTTTTACAAACAAACAATCAATTCGCAGAAATTGTAGTCTTTCAATAATTATTGTAACTTCTGTTGATTTCGCTATAAAATCCAAAATTAACTAGTCATTTAGCGAATTCAACGCTTTAGTACATTTACTCTTTTGGTCGCTTATCTATTCTAATATTTTAACAGACGGACCAAATCTAAGTAGATTTTAGCCGTAAGTTTTTGATGTAATAGTCCTTTGTACTGAGAATTTGATCGTAAAACTCAATCTATAACACGCCTACATTCAATATCTGTTACGTTAGCCAGCTTGTCGTTCGGTGTTGTCAAACGTTGATTTCCTTTTAAATATGCACTCGTATATTGCTACGTAATTACATATTTCATTGAAGCATTCTGTACACTCCTGGCTTGAGACTGACTATTGTTAAAAAAGTACTTTGAGTACTATTCTTGTTTTTATCTAATTTCTTAAATTGGTTCAAGTTTACAAAATGTGCGTATGTAGCGGCAGGTTGTTCTTAGTTTTTCCATAAACTATTATAACATTAAGCAACTGCCAGATTTGTTTTCGTTGTAAACGTAAAATAAATCGACACAGTCGTACAAAACATTTAATTTCCTTCGATAAAAGGATTAAATATTTTTGTGCTTGATAAAGCACAAAAATATTTTATTACTTTTTTCACGCGCATTTGTTAAATTATAAATGTTACTTTATTTGTTATTTAATAATTTATCCTAAAGTTTTCGTAAAATGAATATCAGATCTTTTTACAAAGACTGCAATATTTTCCAGTGATCTCATTTTCAACAATTTTGGCTGTGAACGTGCGTTTCTAATAGTCTTTCTAATCTTCTTTTTTATCTCCTTATATGCCCAATCATAATTTATATGATGAATTAATAGAGTGGTTCAATTTGTCAATTTAAATATAATTAAAAATTGATATTATATTAATTATTTAAAAAAACTACGAGAGCTTATCTTCACGTAGCTCAAACCTTTACAATTTAAACTCGAGCGATACCTTCTCTTTATTCTCCGTTCCTTTTTCTGCTTTCGACATTTTTGCGGTGAGTGTGATGTCACAGAGGTGATAAAGAAACTAAGAAATGGTAAACATTTCTTTAAAAAATTACATATTCCTTACAAATTCACAAATATTATACTATTTAATGTAATTCAAACAATTCTTTATTTACGGTTGTGCATTCAAGTATTCTATATTTATATTAAGACATCTGACATTATTATTTGTATGCAATGTGTCTATGTCAACAAAGATGCTTAGAAAATGAGAAAAAATAATACTCTATTTCAATGTTATGATAAAAATCGTAAATAAATATATCAAAAATAAAGTTATGAGAACAGACGACGAGGAAGTCTAACATTCACCAAAACGTCAAGCTATTGTTACTAGCGCTAAGGCTGTTTGTAAAATGCCTTAAAACTTTACCTTATTTATATAACTTAGTATATAACTGCACGATATAGTTCAAAATAACATTTTCAAAATTAAAAAAAAAATTTGAAAATGTTTGTTTGACATATAAGTTCGCAATCAATATTATAGAATAAACGTATTTAAATATTTAATGTGTTAGAAAAATATATAGATGGTAAAGTGTAGTCAAATGGAACAAAAAAATAAAAAAAAAAACATTTTACCGTTTTAACTTCTCGATATTTCGTAAAACTTATTAATAAAAATCATAAAATCCCACTGGCATTAAGTTGTCAACTCAACTGATTTTGCTTTCATGTATATGTAAACGAAATCAGTTCAATTAAATATATGTCTGTTTTTGTAATAACAGTTTAATGTTATGAATTAACTTGTCATACTACAAATATCATACCTAGATATTTTGATTAATATAAAGATAAAACTGTACATTATCCGCTCGACGCGGGATTCTGCGAAGTACAAAAGCGTGTTAATGTAGCTGAACTCATTGTATACTAAAAACTTTCAAACAAATATTTTTCTAACACATACAAATTAGCACATCTATTGCCTGTCTGTGTGTCTAGTGTGAGCTAGCTCGTGTGTTAATATTATTAAAAGAGAGAACGTATTGATCCGTGAAGGATAGCCGTATTAGGGCCGACCTTCGATTAAATACTCGTCTTCTTTGTTTGATATAAGTTGTCCTGTTTATCAAGAAGGTATATGTTACCGCGACCTCATACTGCCGAAACATTCACATCAAACATGTTGTCATCTCAGTTTTTTTTTTTTATAGAGAAACAGAGAGATAACAACATGTTTTATGTGATGTTTTCAACAGTATGAACTCAAATATGTATTTAGAACAGAACAAAATGTATTTTCTTTGGTATGCAAATTTACAGAAATTATTGGTGTTATTTGAAATGTTAATTCCAATCTTAGTTATTTTTTTATCCTATAATGACGTTTTTAATATTGTCAACCGTATTAATACTTCTTTGTTTTGTTTTCCAATTTTAAAAATAGTATTGCATCAAATGTAAACTATTTATATACGGTTTTAAAGCACAATTTTAATCGGTTTCAATAAACACACATAGTTTGATAGTTTGAAAATAAAATTAAGTATTTAAATGTATCTCAGATCTCTATAAGCTGATTAAAAAACAATTCTTAATTACATTACAGCAATGAGGAAGGGAGTGTTTTCAAATGTGCCATATTAAGGGAGGGCCACTCGGCGGGATCGTTAACGTTTGTAATCTCAGCCTCTTGCGAGCGTGGCGCCGAGCAACTCGTTGCTTGTAAGATCGGAAGCGTATTCAAATTTTAGTTATACTTCTTTTCTCCTGTATAAAATTTAACTGGAAAATCTAAATCGTGCCAATAATGCAATATTGAGATCTTCCAGTTATATTTTATTCAAAAATTGAAATAGATTCAACATTGAAGCGTACAAGCAGTAAGTTGCTCGGCCTATTGCAATTTTGTAACAAATGGCGTGTTCTAACCAAACGTATTGTCAGCTGCCGACTGTAAGCTAACGTAACGCAGCTTATGATTTTTCAATTCATATTCAACTTTTCACACAAAACTGACGGTACGTCATTACGCTAGGCGTAGTCGCTGACCAAAAATGTAGTGTGATTTAACGCACCGAGGCTCACAGTGAGCCTGCTCTCAGTCGGCGGCTGATACGTTCGGCGTGAACGTGGCCTAGTATTATAAGAATCTTCTGCACTACTGTAACCTGTAGCGGTGATATATATAGTCGATGCACAAACATTAATTATGAAATTTCTCGTGCCTATACTTTTATATCTAGATATTTTTGATAGTATAAGTATAATTCAATTTATTATATTCGCTAGTTAAGAATCACGTGTAAATAACCCACGCATTCTCTTACTATATTTGTAACTTTATCACCTTTTATATATTTATTAGATGATGATCGATAAGACTAAAAAGATAAATAATGGCCGCCTCGTACTTCCGCAGCGTGGGCCGGTCTCCCGCAAGATGTCGGACGATCCGGTCAAGGTTTTGCTAGTCGACTGGATGGATAGACTATCTTTGTTGCGATGCTTGGGGGAGGCCTTCTTTCAACGGTGGACGTATTTCGGCTAATATATTATACCGATACCGATCATATTTATTAGAGAAAATGTTTATTACAACGTTTAAATTAAAACGATATTGCACAATTGATAATGTGCTAATCTTAAGCGGTCATTAAAAGTTCTAAACCAGGGGTAAGCAACCCGCGACCCGAATACATATTTTGTGCGGCCCGCGGAAGGTTCTACAACACGGATTTTTAGCAATAAAATAAATTATATTTTATGAAACATACATAGAATAACACGAGCGATAATTTAAATATACCGTATTCAGGTTAAAGTTCTATATCTATATATAAAAATCTATATTTGTCTACTACAATATCTTAATTATTCCAATTCAATGTCCTAGTACTGCAATTTATAAATTTCGTTATACTCAATGCCATATTTAATCGATACCTATTTTGTCCATATATTTATTTTGAAACATATATAAACATGTGATTTTGGCCCACCGATGATTTTTTTTGCCCTTTGCTTGAAAAGGTTGCTCACCCCTGTTCTACACAATAAATTTAATGAAGGTTTGCTATATTCTTTCTCAAGTTCCTATATCTGATACCAAGTTGTCTTAAAGCGAAATTTAGTATACAAGTTTTAATTTTTTTATTTATTTATTCTTCGTATGTTCTTATGTATTAATACCGAATTAAATATTATTGATTATGCAATTTCATTAGACGATATCGATTGTTTATCGCCTCAAGCACGCTTCATGCTGTAAGGCTTGATACTTGGAACATCGTAAAGTTGGGCGCATCGTAACGTCGACCGCCCACTCTTGTGATTCTACGTAATTATACACACAGTAAATTATTGTCCGTAGTTATTTGTTTCACTGTAGTTCACAAGATTTTAATTACAGTTTTGATGTTGTGAAAAGCTCAATCGTGTTTGTTGTGAATTTTTTATGCAATTTCGATGTCGTGAAAGTTTTTTATAAACGCTTTTGCGCCATTTTCAAATACTTTGGACGTGTGAAATTTAAAAACGTTTTACGTCATATTGTAAACAAGTGGTTCTACGGTATTTCAGATAATTATTGATATGTATTTTTTATATATATACTCGCATTACTTTGTTGATAGCATAGAGATTGATTACCATACGAACACGAAAAGAAAAAAAAAGATAAATTATATAAATACTAAGTTTATTAACATTATCAGAGATGAGAGTACGTCTCGTTATCAATTGTAAAATAATACCAATCGCCAATGTTTTTATTGAAAAAGCCTTGTTGGCGGATTGAAAAGGCAGTTTAAAAATTGTAAAAGGAACACCGTAGAACTTCTTTACAGTCTTAATAATGGAACTGTGTCATAAAACAGTGCAGTCGTTAATGACAACATAGTTAATATTTCTATTGGACTTAGCATTGTCAATAGAGACACATATTGTGTGCTTGTCTTTGGCACACGTAAACCTTAACGCGGACACAAATATAATCTGTGAGCACGAGTTGTATTTATCTCTTTTTATAACATTAATAATTAATTCTACAGCACTACGTGAATGTTTCGTTTGATAATAATAAATGTTTGCGTAAGAAATTTTATAATGCATTTATGAGCGAAACCGGCATCAACTCGCAGTAAAGAAGTTGATTCATTTTGGTTTCGTTTATAAACAATATTACGTCTTCATTACAAGCTCTATATTAACTCATCGTAATCCAAAAGATTTCGTCGGCAATGGAAAATAATTGGAAAAAGATCGATGAAGGGAATATAGTATAAGGAACGAGCTTATGCCAAATTTCAGAAACGTAACGTTCACTTTGCATTGAATCCAACGTTAGTCTGGTCACGTCTTTGTTTTTACTCAATTTATAACACTTTTAATTATAGTAAATTATAAATTATTCAAAGATTTTTATTTCTAAACATTAATTTCATCAACAACGACGTATGAATTACCGCTTAAATCACAATTACCAACCTAAAACGTGTGAAAAAAAATGCTCTAATATAAAAATTCTTCTTCTTTCTTTCTTTCGCATGTCTTGGTCTGCCTTCGATTCTGCTTTACTTGTGTCATATTAGCATACCACTGGCAAATCATAATGATTAGTAAAATGTCAAATCAACAATGGTGACTCCCTTGAGAGACTATTAAGACACAACTGTTCAAAATTAGAAAGTTGATATGAAAGCATTTATGATTTTTTTTATAGCAGAAGGTTTACAGTGGTAGAGCCCGCAACAACAACATCTGTTGCACGAATGGGCCGGCTC
>DWTW01001962.1:0-11740 GCA_018246275.1 Papilio slateri
AATACATGATGTTTAATTTGAAATCAAAAACAAATGATTAACGATAACTTATTAATTTTATATTTTATTTGTAATACAAAAGATATTTAAAAACGTAGTTTTTTTCAATAACATTATTAATCTGCTTAAAATGTTAAAGGAGTAGTAACCCTATTAAAATAATTGAGAAATGTCCATGTCATCGAAATACAAAAGCTGCTTGTGGGCGCGTTGCGTTTTCGACTCAATGACGTCCTATTGCCCTTATTTTTTCAATAAACACACCAATCCTTTCCTCGCCAGGGACGACCCCCGTCACTTAACTGACGTTTCTTGTCTTTTTAATGATGACACTTTATACAGTAGCACGGACGTATCAAGAAATCTAAATCTATCTGTTTGTGATACAAGTGAAGTTATTTTTACAGTAGAGTTTTTTATTGTAATAAAAGATAATTCCTTTGTATAAATTCCTGTAGCATACCGTCATCTCCGCAAGGGTAATGGGAAAAAGAAATGAAGCAAAGATAGTACCTATTAACTTGAATGTAGCATAACCAAAACTTCTATTTTGGAAGCGTTGGCGCTTCTTTAGGCTCATTGCTAATTTTTGTACGCGTAAAATTTTATGCTTTTGTATTACCGACAAGTTAATGTTATAAGAATAACTAATTGTAGATATAAATCCGTCATGTAGTGCTCTTGGCTACAGCAAGTATAGTATCAAATACGCAAGGAGAAAGACGAGCGAGAGGTGGAACGAGGGTTAAGTTCTTCTGCTTTTCCTCTAGTAACTGATAAACAACTAACTCTCAAACTAGTATTTTATTTCGCTGTCAGAGTGCACTGCTTACGAAATGCATTTGTACAAACAGCAAAGCTGGTTTTTTAAATTCGTATTACTCGCTGGTGACACGAGCATGGAGTCATGTTACAAATGAATTCCACGAAAGCATTTATATGAAAGCATAAACCTCGTAATTATCGATGACACAAAGGCAACTAAAATAAACAAAAATTTATTTGCATTCGATGTCATGAGACCAGGCTTATGATAGGTATGTGATAATGTAAATATTTTTTACAAATACTCTTTGACTGACAAAGTGCCCGATTGAAGATGACATGCTATGTTACTAACATAAAGTACATTTCAATCACATCTTTGCTTTTGAGTTTGTACTTTTGATTAGATGCGCGGTATATTGCGATTTGGTGATTGCGAGGCTTAAACGCTATCATATGTGATAGGCGGATACAAAATGCGATCTGTGTATCGAAGTAGGATTGAAAGACGTAAGCGTATTTTGTTAAGGGTCACTAGGAACCTTTTAACTTCATATCAACTGTATGTGGACAATATAGTTAAAGGAATATTATTACATATAGACTCAATATTACTATGCCATGATAATTCGCGATGATAAGTTTCAGTTCACCGTGAAGAAGATATATCATATCAGGTAAAATCTGCATGCGGCTAATCTGAAAATTGTGAAAGTTAACTAAAGCGGTAGGTGAAACGCAGTAAAACATTAAAAAGGATATTCCGGTATAGCTCATAAACGGTTACACAAACTCATCGATATTACATATTATGAATTTTAATAGCCTACTTTTAGAGTTCCATTCTGGCCGACCGTGAAGTAATTGCTATTGGAATCAAATTATAAAACTAAATTTCGTTCGTTTCGTTAGTTTCGAAATTAGAATTCTAAATCAACTTCTTCACATGTCCGACGCGCCATTATAAAGTTTGTGTCTAATATATGAGAAGAAATAAATTCCGGTTCGGACAATTTTATGTTTACAATTTGTACTCGTAGAAAAATGATGAATGCTTCAATGTTATCTCTATCGATTTTTACAAATGATAAAACAAATGAATGCTTCTTTTATGTGAGATATTTTAGAAAAATATAAAGCACCTTTAGTACTACCACTAGACTGAAACAATGTATGGATTTATACTTTTCGAAGTTTTTATTTTGTTATTTTAACAAGGCGGGTGGGCACGTCTTCGTGGCAGCCAACGTAACCGCCTGTTAACCCGTCAAGAGATCGGCGCGGTATCGAAGAAGACATTCGCATCGGACCTTGAAGATCGGTGATACATTCCGATCATTAATATCGGCATTGAGAAGGTGGCAGCGCCGCGGGGCTCCGCGCCGGCTCGCCCGCTTTAAATAACATATTAGTCTCCAAAGCGGCCGCCGCCATATTTCTCGATGTATCGAATAAGTTTTTCGGTAAACCGGCACGTAACGAATCGCCGCCGACGACAGCCGACGCGGGGTACGATTTATCGCGTGCACCCGATTCCATACTAATCGGATTTGAAGCAGCCCCGATTACACGACGACTCTTTATGCTCCTGCCATCACAGAGTTCATGTAGCACACGCCACGGCGCACTGACTTCACGCTACAAACGATCGCACCATTACCTCATTAATACTTCACCGGTCGAGCCGGACCTTCCATTCAACAGTTGTAGCTGCTTCTGGTTCTATAACTGTGAACCTATGACCTCAAAGTAGAAATCAGAGGTAGAAACGCAAATCGTAGTAATTGCACACCAACGAGCAGATTGTCGTCCTCATGACGTCCCAGAAGAACCTATATCGATCAGATTAGTGACATACTATAAAAAAAGGAGATATAACCGTAACCGACGAGCATGTTTGCGTAGACGTATGGATGTAGATGAAGGGAGAGAGGTGTGCCAAGATCGCGCCAAATGGAATTCCGTGATCTCTGCCTACCCCACTAGTTTACGAGCGTGAGCGCGTATTTATTTATCTAAAGTAATAAAGAGAACGTAATTTTTAACAAAATCTCCATATTTCATAGCTCGTAAATACAGTCATTATATGATAATGTTTACCGGATAACAAAAAGCCTTATATCACTGAAGGTTGTAAATAATTTAAAGACACCAGCGCCCGTCACTGAGATATACGACTAAAAATATTTAAACAATAATTTTTAAATTCTGAAGCTTAATGAACTTTAAACGGTTAAACATTTAATGGGTAGATCATTAAAATCAATATTGGAATATCGCACAATGCATAGTTCCTGTTCTATTCCCTCATATGTGGGTAGGGTCCCACATATCGGCAGAGTACATACGTTTCTCCTCCATGTCCCTCTATCAGTCGTTATTTTTTTTATGGAAGAAGGTGGCAAACAAGCAAGGGGTTCTCCTGATATCAAGTGACCGATACCCATAGGCATCTTCAGCAAATAATAAGTTACAGATGCATTGCCACCCTTTAATGGACAAAGAAAGGGATAAACAAAAAAGAATATTTCCACGTCTTCTTCAACAGTGTTCATTATATTTACTATGTACAAAGCCTTATATTGGGAACCTTCACTCGGTTGTTTGGTAAACTGTATAAAAATAGTTTTTAAATTCATCGCGATCAGATAGACAGACGCGGTCCCTCAATTAGTTTTGTAACGCACTCACGGCTGTATCTCAACAAGGTAGGCAAAAATTACGTATTTGTATTTTGTATGATCTTAGCAAGCCTTTCACATAACTATATACAGCACGATATTTGTCATTTACCGATAGAGTTTGCCCAATTCTTATATCGTAGTGAATGGACAGGAGACATTGTTTTATTGTCTGTTTTATCTTCAATCTAGAGTACTCGGTCAGAAAAAGTTGAATTATGACCATGTCTTGGTAATAAGAATAGACGAAACCCCAAAATAAGTTGGACATGGGACTCGATGAAAACAGTAGTTAGTTGTGGAACCGACGGGTCTCAAGAGCAATGTGAGCCCCGAAAATTCATAGAGGTCTACTCCAAATTTAACTTCATAACTGTAAAGTCTGATGGTGGGCTATATTTTGATAGAATGAATATTTAAATAGTCATGATTTGAATCGCTAAATAAAGAAAGAAATTAACAAACGATTTCATATCCGTGCCAAGAGTCGTTCGGGCACATTTCAATATTGCAAAGTATTGCCTTCAATGTTGCCTCCGAATGGAGAAGGAATTATTGAAATCAGTTCAGTAAAGCCTTAGGAATACATAGGAGGGCCTTGAAGCACTGTATAACAAAGGATTCTCGAAATATGATTGCTGTGTCTGTCGCTGTAGGTGTACGCTTTGTATATAGTATATAGGCTTTAGAGCATATTTTATGATTACTGGTGAAAATGGATTTTAAGCGCTATGCCTTGCGGGGTATACGTACGTAGGTACGAATGGTACATACGTATTTTACTGTGTTTGCTCAGTACATTTAAAACACGACCTAAACACGATGCAATAAAAATTCAAGCCCACTAATGTGTTTAGAGTACTACTAACGCATCTATTATTACTTGCTCGTCGATTATGGTTGATACTTGAAAAGAGTTTTTATTTTATTTTATTTTACTTATTAATTAATTCAGTTAAACTTGCGAGTAAATAGTCTTCGTTGAATGAAATCGCGTAATTACTTGAATAAAATCACTCAATGCTATTAGAAACCCGTTAAAATACTGACGTAATAAAATTAAAGTGACCTAAACGTAGAAAGCGGCCATTTGAAATACGCCTACGACGCTCCACTCGCGGAGTGATCCCTGAACTTTTACAGAAACTAATATTTTATGAACTTGCATGCATGCATCTGATAATTTTATATTTGTCGAAAACTTCAATGATTTCTTACAGTTTTAGTTAAAGCAGATTCGAGATTGAAAAAATGTGGATTGTTCTATAATTGTAGATAAAAATATAGACTAAATGATCTACGATGACTGAAAATGTGACTTTGAATTATCCTTTGAATAATCTCATTAAAAACCCATAGCCCATAGGTCCACCTATCTCTATCAAGGTCATTAGGGTTAACCAATGCGTAAGCTTTGTTTTTGATTAAAAAACAAAATTAAACACTGTGTGATAATTCGGAAATATCTGCTGGCGAAGTTGGCCATCATTCTGTATGTAGTGCATCTTGAAATTATTTGTGTATCGACGACTAAGGATCGATAAGCAGGTCTAAGCTCCATTACCTATACACATATAGACCAGTGTCACTGGTAGTTTGATAAGATAAATTAACTTCAAGCCAACGCTGTATACATCGCTACGCGAAACCCGAAAATTAATCAAGAGCAACGTACTTTATAACTTTGATGTGAAAGCACAGTAGCTGTATTTAGATTACGTTATCTTTTGAGTGCCTTGTGGCATTTTGTCAGCGCAACTGCTTCTACTGTCTCTGTAGGTACCTACCGAATTGAAATCGCATCGAAATCGACAAAAAAATTATTAGAACTAATAAAATAATAATTGCTTGCTAAGAAAAACTTATGACATAAATATTAAGTTATTAAAACACAGTAATAATAAGTTATGAGCTAAGTTTTAAATAACAACAGTAAGGAAAAGCTTAAGAAATATATTGCTACGTTTGTCTTTGGAACTAGGCCTAAGCATGGTGGACAAAGACAGTTATTCCTAAAAAAATCATCGTTTCGTTTATGTCGTTGAGTTATTATATATTGTAACTAAATGTATACAAATACATAGGTATTATGGGTTGTTTGTACGGATTGAACGGAGTTAACGCAAATTATAAAGTTAGGTATTTAAGTATAAGTTAAGGTATTTATTTAGGAAAATAAGGCAACGACAATGCTTTATCTAACCTGCATATAATTACTTGCAATATTTTCGCTCTTAACTTGTGAAAAATATCAAATAATTTTGTTGTGTAGAAATGTAAACGTTTATTAGCTTATAACGCAGTTTCTTGATATGAAAGACTTTTTCTTCTTCTCGCTCCGTAGCCTATGTGTAAATAGTTAATGTGATCCGATGACATTATCCTAACCTCTTCCTCATGAATAACTTAAACCGTCATAAACATCGATCTCTTGCTACTCTCATCAGATGAACTCCCACCAGATTGTCGGTCCATCTCGAGGGTAGTCAACCCTTCCTGCTTTGGGGTATACTATAGAATTTAGGTATTAAAAAACATAGATTATGAACGATCATCAGCTGTATCAGTCCACTGCTAGACATAGGCCTTCGTCAATGCCTTCCACCTCCGCGCACCGCATCCAGCGACTTCCTGCCGCCCTGACGACCGATGTAACTAGTTAACCATGAGTTCTCACTGCCGAAAATATTCACATACAACATATTGTCATCTTTTTTTATCGAGAAAGAGAGAGATAACAACATGTTTTATGTGATGCTTTCTGCAGTGTGAACTAACGGTAATATTCACCCAGTACAACTAAGTTGTATAACTAACAAAATCTGGGCAATGTAAGTATAGGTATCATATTAAAGTTTGTCTACTATTTAATATATCTCCTCCATCGCCCATTAAATTTATTTGTGATGCACCTAGTACCTATATGTTAAACAAATGTAATATACAAAGCTTTCTGAAATCAACGTTATTTAGCGTTTTACCTCTGAATACCTACATAAGCAAAATTAGTTAACGGGAACGTAAGTTATAAAGTTTTATATAAATGAGACAGTAACTTTAATACTTTTGTTAGACACAAATAACATACTTTTAATGTAATAGCTAAAGACAACTGCAGCTTCTCGAGTTTGTTGTGTTATCTGTCGCGACTATCGCTAATCCATGGTGGAGCTTTCTGTAACAGGCTGATTAATGGAAACAGTATCTTTTAACTAACACAACTCACCTTCATCTCCACTTTTACGCCCAACACTTTGACGAGTTTCGCTTCTCACAAAATAAAACTATATAAAAGATCAACGGCTTTCCGTCGTACCGTCGTCATTCAACCTTCAAAGCATTGCACAAAAGTTTCAATTCCAATTGAATTCAAAAATAAATATTTAAGGTGGTTAATAGTAAAACAGACGGACAAGAGACCGGGCACAGTCCACGCGGCCACACCGCGCGATCGTTACGTACAAACTAAATTTCGACGTTGGCAAGGCGGCGTCAACTTGGACCCCACGACCTCCGTTTACTGCCATTGGACGCTGCACCAGCTCTGGGCGGGGCCGGAAATCTATGTAAAGGTGTAACTGTAAGGTCCCCCTGAAGTATTAGTACGTGTGTGTTTAAATGTTAAACGACCAGGCTTTTTTATCGTTACGTATCCAATTTCAATTGATGCTGTCGATTTTTTTTAAGTTAGGCCTACCCTTCAGAGCGAATCTAAAACGTTGTGCTTCAACGATTTCAGTTTCACTTATATTATCGATTTGGTACAATTTTATTTCATTCGGAATTCAGATTTCGATAAAACTATTATTTCAATTAAGCCAATTTCTTTTATCTCTTACCAGCCAGCAAAAAACAATACCACCGTAAAGACTCGTTGGAAATATATAGAGACTACATACAGACAAAAATACGCTTTAGAAATCACTGCTTGTCTATAAAAGTTTAGTTGACAAACTTTATGGAATAAATTACAAAGCTTTTATTTTTTCAAAATGTACGTGAAAATAAGGAATCAGTTTTGGTTCACATATATGACAATCAACTTTAAAAAATATAGTACTCTTGCATAGGCAGCATAATAAGTAATTGCACTCGCTGATAATTTTAACTCGTAAAACGTAATTAAACCTAAGATATTTTTAATTTTTCATTTTATAAACTAATTATAATAAAGGAAATTTAATGCGTTATACATTTTTTATATATATCTATAACAAGTGCAAAATGGTACGTCCTAATAAAGTAAAGTACATAAGTAATTCATAACTCAAAGCTTTATCTCGTCATCTTCGTTGTCGTCGAGAAGCTGTATCTAAATGTTTAAAATAATGCAAATACAAATCGCTACGTTTCCCTGCAAACGACACCAACATAGATCTACCCCGTGTTCTGGTGGCCTCCACTACCAAGTGCTCGATGGACTCATTATTTCGTCTACAGAATTGACCAAAGTATGTGAGAAGACGAGTAATAGTTAATTTAATAAAACAAAAAAAAACAAAAAGAATCCGATTGACAGTATGATCACCATAATTCAACACATCACCATATTGTCTATGACACTCCGGAGAAAAATAAGAATCGAAAGACACATCATCCTTTTAAATCGGTCAAGCCGTTTAGACTACAGAAGGACACAACGGAACGGACATACAAACATACGCGAGCCCAAAAACATTAACAGTCGGGTAATAACAAAAAGAAGTTAAGGATGAAAGAATATAACTACTACATATTTCACGTCGGTTCTCTCTCTCGGACCAAAGAAATCATGATTAGAGAAAGCAATTGAATGTAGGAATAGAATTAAAATTGCAAAGCCAGTGACATGAGGACAGATTGAGCAATGTAGTCAGATAACGGTGTTAAGAAATGGTACCCACATTAATACAAGACGAGAAGATGTACCTATACATTTGATTGTAATATCGAAACGGATTACTAGATTTATTAAATACTAACAGCGGACCGCCCCGGTATCGTAAGGGTATTTAACGAAAATGAACCTGAGATAGGCCGCTAGTTTTAACATAAAAAGTAGTTATTGTGACATAACTGTAATAGACTTTTTTTTTTAAATGAGAAGGGGGCAAACGAGCAGCGGGAACGCCAAAGCTATCATCGCCGCCCATGGATATCTGCAACACCCGAGGATCTGCAGGTACGTTGCCGGCCTTTGAGAGAAACTCATGGCCGGCAACGTAACTATGAGAGACTCATGGTATCGTGGACTTTTTGATGTCCTCTTTAAAATTGTAGTGCATTACTTTTGAATAGAGTGTCAATAATACGATATAACGATTTTTTGGTATTTTGTTTACACAATGTATTACATTATCAAAGTTTTGGGATCCCTAACTTTTTGAAAATATTCTGTCGCCTATGTTCATCAGGGATAATGTAGGATTCTAATGATGAAAAAATTTTTCAAATCGGTCCAGTAGTTTCAGAGCCATTTCAAACAAACAATCAAATCATTCCTCTTATAATATTAGTTTAGATAAATCGTGTTTAAGTATAACAATGAAATGTCTTTATCATATCTATTTTCAGAACAGCACGTTGAATGCAAACATTAAAATAAGGACTGGATAAGCACTGTTTTGGTGTTGGTCTTAAATGTAAAAAGTTTCTTCTATCAAAAAATTTAAAAAATGTTTATAATAAAGCTTTCTTCGTTTATCATTTATTTTTAAAATATTTTATTACCTATAGGTTTATACGGCAATATTTCAAACGTCGACATTATAATAAAGTTGCTCGAATTCAGTCATTGGAGACTACCATAAACAAAAATTATAAATTCCGTGAACACAAATTGCCTGACGATTGCGAAATCGAAATCGTGGTCGCCATTTGTAAGCGCACCGTAAGCTATTCCAGTCTGACAATGTTGATCGCAACAAGACCGTTTGTATCGCGCTCGACACTTCTTAATAAACATTTAAGTAATATTTTGTTCTTGGTTTCGGAATAAAATAATAACTTGTAATATGAATTTAATTATTAGTAACTAATAAAATAACACACTGACAACTTTTGCGCTTCCCAATTCTTCATTCATTAACGTGAGCGTGAGGTCGCGAATGAACCATACGACAAGCCATAACGACCCTCCGTAACGGAGCTAGATGACCACTACGAGGTACCTAATTTACACAACACCTGTCACTTTCACTTTACCATCACAATGCCTGAATTGATCCTGTTTTGATCTTTCTTTTGCCTTGAAAAGAAGTATCTATAGAACATTCTAGGAGTTGCATAACATTCTCTAAGGATGTAATTAAAAAGTAATATAAAACTTACGTCAAATGGCAGATAAACATATTTACACAAACAGTTTTCTTACTAAGTTCAGTTATTTCCTAGTTTTAAACTGTGTATGTGTGTGTATTAAAAAAACTACGTACAGTTTGAAATATTAGTAAACTTTAAAAAAACATATAAATTGAAATAACATTCTTCGTCACGACAACTTGGTGTTGTCGACATTAGTAAACAAGCCCATTTAGAGGAGCTGTCGTTTCCTTTCAACGATCTTGTTTACAAACAACATGTTGATGAATTGTTGCCCTCGCGTTCTCGGTAAGTAGGTACGTTGGCCTGATATTAAAATTAGCAGTGATTTAATTAGTTATAACCCGATTTTAATGTTTGTAAATGATACGTGTGACGTAAATATAAGAAATTTGTGTTATATTATTATAATATATCCAATTAATATATACATTAGCTTGACGTCCGTCCAACGTTTGTTACTCTATCACCTAAAAACTATTGAATAAATTATGATATGATAAAATTGTATAATAAAGGCAGCTCATAAATCTGAATATTAATAACGTAGGCTATACTTTATTTGTAAAGGTATATTGTATGTACAAGTATGTTCGGGGGTGTTGGTGATATCAGGTAAGCCTACATGTACCTACACCACATAGGAATATTAAAAAGAGAAGACCTGAACGCTGACCGGGTTGTTGTTGTACCTTACTTCCTACTCAATATATTTCTTTCTTCCAAATTTAATTAGTAAATAAAATGAGTCTTTTTATTCATATGCAAATAATAACTCAAGTATGTCCTCTATTGCTTGAAAAATATTCGAATACTTTTAGGACCGAATTTATAGGAGTTGTCAACAGATGCGCAGCATGCAGCTGAACATTAGACACTCACAAGTAAATAATAACCGGGATTTGGGACTTCACGGGAGCAATCAGCACGCTTGTCGCCCGTGCCGATGGCCCTCCACGGAACCTAACACCGTAATTTGCAACCTTTCATCGTATCGAGGCCGCTAGGATTAAGCCCACACTCTGCGTACTAGATTTAAAAATAATTATTTTTAACAATTTCCTTTTCACGTCTATTAAAGAAAAATAATTGATGATGTATGGCCTTCAGAATAATATAAGAACTTCAGAACAATGATATATAATAGGTCCAAGTTTTAAAAACTAAATAAGAAATATATTTAACTTAACGCGACTGACGATAACTTTATATTTATTACAGCAGGTACAAGTTGGAAGTTGTTATAGTAAGATAATGATGACACCTTGTTAACTGACACGTAAGGTACGTAATAGGTATAACGCAAGTTTCATAGATTGGTAAGGTATATATATGTTAGCAAGCTAACGGGACACGATTTTTTTTCAGCTGTGTGAGAAGTTTCAATGAGATACTTTACATTATGTTACATCAGGAACTAACAGTATTCAACGTGTACATATACAGTACAGATTGACTGGCGCGTCTCGCAATCACAGTGCAGATAAATCAATTGCGAAATGTCAATTCATTCGTAAAATGTAGAGTCGCTAGGTGCAATTACGACGCGGACATCTCCACAACCCACACCGCCCGATCCCTATTCGGGGGGCGGGATTATTTTGCTTACGTATCCGTGTCTCGTACCAATGCACCGGCACCCAATGCTGAAACTAACCACAGTGCATTATGAACACCTTATTTCACCTATTTTATAAAATTTTGGATGTTACATTTGTAACCTAAAAAGTGCATAGAAACACGGATTGTTATCGCTGTTTATCCGAATTGTTATTAAGTGACGTTAAAGTTATAGTTATATATATATATACATAATAGATGAAAAATGACAGAAACGTAAAACTAATTATTAAAATAAGTACAAAGGTTTAACTTTGTAATTTAATAACTTATGGAAGCTTTAAGCAATACAAATAAAAAGTAGAACAAGAATTTTCTCCATAGAACCAGAAACTTTAAAGCGCCTCGCTGTTGCCTTTCGGCCTGTACGTGGC
>DWTW01001963.1:0-11740 GCA_018246275.1 Papilio slateri
AGTTTCACTAGAGTTTGAGACAGGTCAGGATCACCTTTACCGTCGGTTTTTGCTTTAAAAAAATTTCTTTGCTTTCTCGTTCGAGACAGATAGATTCCCAAAAAAAGCTTTTATTAAAAATAATTTATATTACCTTACGTTGTTTTATTTGACCGCACTTGTCTGATAAGCAGTCAACATAAACAGAAATAAATTATTTCTCTTGTTTTGCTTATTAGACAAACTCTATTGCTTATAAGTCGCCATCCCTTTACAAGTAGTAAATTAATTTAATTTTTGAAAAAGTATTTCAAAAATGAAAGTCACAATAATTAATTATCTACGACACTTAGAAGTTATCAAAGTTTCATCGATAACTTCTTTAATAATTTGTCTCGCAGTTGGTAACCGTTATTGAAACTTTGCAGTGAAAGGGTAAATTTGATATAAAGTGGAAATGAAAATCTTGATCTTTTTTAACATTTTTCTCAGTGTGCTTTTTTAAATAAATTCTATTATATTTAATTTTACGTTAATAGAAAACATTCATAAATAGTTATATCTCCCGCTTCTTCTACATTTCATATCTACATCTACGCATGGTCGTCGGTTTCTGCCTACCCCTCTGGGGTACGAGTATGAGTGTATACGAATGTTATATGGAAGGAATGCTAATTTCATTACATTGATAATAATTTACCGTTACGTATGTTATTTTAAAAATAATTAGTATCATGATATTTTGACTTACACAATAGCTTTGCGAAAGATATATTAGTGTAAAGTTGCAACAAAATCCGTTCATAGTTTTTGCGTGAAAGAGTAATCATCCATTCATTTATACAGTTATTTCATTAATTATACAAAATCTGTAATATAGTAATTAAAACACAAAATAATTCAATTCGTAATAAAAATATAAGCTAAAGTAAATACATCCATACATGCATACTTACAATTTTGCATATTACGACATAAATATCAGAACTTTCATTGAAGGACAAACAACAAAATTGTTTCTTCAATAGTTAATAATAATAATATCAAAAACCTTTATTCAGACAAGTAAATAACATTGACATTTTTTTTATAACCCTAACCCCTGTCTGTGTGTCTCTTTTGACAAAGGCCTCTTCCAACTGGGACCACATTTCTCTGTCGCTAGCCGTTCTTGTCCATGCACCACCTGCTACTGCTTTTATATCGTCGACTCATCTAGTGGATGGTCTGTCTCGTTTTCTTTTGTTATGTGTCGTGAACCTGTGCATTAATAATTTTTACCATTTATCCTTGCCCCTGATTGTATGACCCGTCCATTTCCATTTCAGTTTTCTGATGACTACTAAGATATCTTTTATTTTGGTATGCTTCTCAATAGTTGCGGTTCTTACTCTGTCTGCTAATTTTACCCTTAACATACTTCTCTTAATGGCATTCTGGCATGTTGCTAGTTTCTTTAGTGATTGCCCAACTCTGACTGCCATATAAGTAAGTACGGGTAGTATGCACGTATCAAAGAGTTTTCGCTTGATAGACATACTCACTTCTCTATTTATCATAATATCTTTCAGCCTCCAGTATTGTTTCCAGGCATTTCCTACACGTCTATCAATTTCTTTTGAAGTTGCGTCCATGGGTGAGATTACCTGACCTAGATAAATATGGATGGTTTTTGCTCTCCATTTGTCATGATTTCACGACTGACTGTCACACACTATATCAATAGAAAGTTCACATAATTCGTCAGATGTATTAGGCAGTCGAAGATACAATCACTTTAGGTCTTTTCTTTCCTCCCTCCTCATCGTGCTACTTCTTTTCTTTGCTATTTAATTCTCCTCCTCTGACCTCATAAACTAACCTAACCTCAACCTCATGACTGGCACTCGAATCTGTTCGTTGTATAGGAACCTACCGTTTATTAAAACAATATTAAATTAACGTATTTTTAAATCGATATCACGACTTTTGTACCTAAGTTACCTTTTTAGGTTTTAGTTCGCTGGAATTTTATTTCCTGGTTACTAGGTCGTTCCACCGCAGGTCCTGTGTACCGCAGCCCGCGCGTCGCCGCGCTGTTTACGTCGAGCTGCCATTGTGTTGAGAAGACGTTATAATATTATAAGCGGGTCATTACGTACACCGACCAATGGTAATGTATGCGCCACCACGCACTGCTATGCTGTGCTGTTGCCTACTTTACGGCACACGAAATAAAGTCGATAACCGAGCGGCAGGTCGTCATGGGAGGGCCGCGAGGGTATCGAGACTCTCGGTGGAGGAAAGCTACTTGTAGGAGAACGACGCCACTTTGGCGGGCAACATTGTTAACGGCCACGGAATAACGTTAAGGTACGGACGTAAAAAAAAAGTAAACAGGCTCCATCCAAAGCCTAACTGATGCTCCTCAAGGCATCGCGCAAAATTTCAGTGCATCGCTGCAATCATTCTACAATCTCATTACTTAATGATTTCGTCTACCTATTTAAGTATCGTTTCGTTATATGGATATATTTTTGAACAGAAATACGTTCAGAATTTACTTATTAGAAATCAATTAATATATATTTTTTATTATCCAGCTCTGTCAACTCTACATTAAAGTTAATCTTCGCAGATGAACATTAATGTATGGGACTATTTATTTTGACACACACTAAGTCACATTCACAACCTCTTACCTTATACAATTAAGTATAATGAGATAGCAAATACTTTTGTTATTTCTCGTCATAGTACTAATTATAATGTGAACAAATGTAGAAGAGAAACTGTCAGGCATACTGCCAACCTCGTTGAAACACCCAAAAACTAATTTTGACATGTATTTCAAATAAAATGTTAATATTTTTTTATAATTATTGGACTATAATGACCTCATAGTCTAGGGGCTGGAGTACCATGCTAAGGTCCAGAGTTCTATTACCAGCAGAGGAAATGTTTTTTTTTTATTTATTTTTAAATAATTGCTACGTTCCCACAGTACTATACTACCTCTACCTATACCTACCTCTGTCTAACCTATTTAAGACGTTATTGTTCAAGTATATAGTATTGCAACACTTTTATTGTATAAGTTATAAAATTATCTACATAATTCGAGTCGGTAAATCGAAAGCACTGCCTAGTGCCTACCGACCGATCGGCGATATGTTGGGAACGCGTTAAGTTCTCGCGCACGCCGCTAGATGGCGCCGAGCGTCGCCGCGGAGCAAGCCTACAAGCCATAGATATATAACTATACCGGAAAGCTACAAGCCCAAGGCTACAAGCCCCGCGGATACGTCCGGCGTGTCGTGTCTTAACGAACACCGATGTTATCCTTTCTATACTTGTATTATTTACATTATAAAAATATGTTTTCAATAAACATGATAAAATTTACTTAAAAAAGTTAAATGATGGTAAATTAACAAAAAAAACTTTTACTTATAAGTTATTTTGTCACGTACTAAGAAATGTTAATATGAACTGATATAACGATGAAATATTTTTTATCTTCGACGAGGTCGAAGGAAAACGTGTAAGTAGAAAAGATTATAACAAAACGTATCTGATATCAAATTAATTGTCGCAGGTCTGAGGCTGGGATGTCTGGTGACATATGAGAGAGTTAAAGGAGGCTGTGAGCCTGGAGGAATACGAAAGAAGGTGAAGTCATCTGTGCTTCCTGATCAACTTAACTATTAGATTGTGTTTTAGATAATGGTTAAAGTTTGGGACCCAATAATCACGATTAAATCGTTTCGTTTTGATCGATTAATTCGTGGTGATCGTTTTATTCGTCTGCATGCGTCAGGATATATTTTGGGTTTTTTTACGGCATTGAAAAATACAACGTCTTAAAGAATTCCGACGGTAGACTAAAATATATCCAACATACTTAATGTTAAAGTTACTTAAACTTCTGTGACAAAACAGTAAAGAAGGCTTACGGGCGAGCTTTGCTAATACAATAGTGCTCGCGAGCGAGGCTCCGTGCGCGAGGGGCTCCGTGCGCGAGGGGCTCCCGCGGGCGCCGCGGCTACTGATTGCCAATCGCTAGGGCAATTTGCGCGGATCCGTTCGCGATTAGATTTACCCGCCGGCTTCCTGACGTCTCCTGCCGCTTCCTGCCGCTTCCTGCCGCTGCTGCCGGCTGCATCCAGGTAACGAGCTAACTTTGTTGATACACTGCTTCGGGCGTCACCCCATAGATGCAACACGTAGCAACGTAAGCACATTCACAACAAACGTACGATAAAATAAAAGCATTAAAAATCCAAGATTTAAACGCATAAGACATTAATGTATATCAATGATAGACATGGCAGAAAATAAAGAAACTGTAACAACGTAAAAAAATATTGCGTCCACTACTGATGCTGGCGGAGGGATTTCGAATATCACGGTTAAGTAAACTGCGTTATACAAAAATTTTTATTAAAAGAATGTTGTAACTGCAATTGAGAAATGTGTGCTTCCTAGATATAAATTTAAAATAAACGAAAAAAATGTTTGTTGCGGAATGGAGCGATAAAATAGGCAGACGCCCGTCCAGCGCGATGGGTTACTACAATGACATGACTACATTTACACGGCACCATATTTAACTAATTAAAATATTTTATCATAATTTAATTTACATTAGAAATCCGAACAGCATGTCGGCGCTTGCGCCAGTGAGCGCGGCTGGGACTTGCTTTGACGACTGCGCCACCCACTCCCCCGCTCAGTCCATTGTCGAAACTAATCGATGGAAATGGTAAGGTATGCTCCGGAAAATCTATTCTTTCGGATAATCGAACTGTTTTTATTGATACGCATATATATATATTGAAGTACAGATGAATGAAAAATCTAATATTTATAGAAACATACATGGGGCTAGGTAAATCAACGTTCTGTTAAAAAAAATGGATTTGGGGATTTTGCATTTTTTCCTTCCTTTATTGGCTAAACGCTAAGTCAAATTCGAAATATGAAGTTTGTGCAACTGCTAGAAGTAGGTACCTTAGAACGACGACCGATGAGTGTGTCAGTAACAAAATCAGGAACTTTAACTAGCGATAATTGGTAAACTACTTACAACGTATAATTATTAGGTATATTGGCAATTGGCCTATTCTTCAGTTCTTGATCACACAAAATTCAAACTCTTTAGTTTATCCAAAACGAAGTTACACGGGACCCCCGTGTAACTTCGTTTTGTAAGTGCCGCTAGTCGCCTCGCGAGGAAGCGATGGTACGGCCGTGCCCGATTTAGCGGCGGCACTGCCGTGTCCCCAGACAACTGAGAGTAGAATGATTCCAATCCCAAAGCGTTTCTCGCGAAATTTGGTAGCTAAAATTACCAATTTAGATAAATAAATTTTTGAAAACCGCTGGCTTGCAACCGGGGCTCCTGCTTAGATACCAGGCGAAATAATACTAGGTGCAATCGTATCGGTGTTAAAGATTTTAACAATAACTTAACATTCAAAAAACCTCAAATGTTCAATTCGATTTTATTAAAACACAAATTAAAATTAAAAACCAATACGTTAATACAGCATATAGCAGACCCGTTGCGCATCTGGCGAGACCGAGGAGACGGAGTCGTGACGTACTTTCAATAAATACATATATGTAATCGTACATCTATATATACATACGGAATCGCGAGGCAAGCGCGAATCTCGCCACACGGTGTTCGCAAATAAAACGCTCGGAGAGTGCGAATCAAATATTCTTTGAGCACAGGCGGAGGCGACAGCGGGAGAGGAGGCGAGAGCAACAGCGGGCCGAGCGAGCTGCTCCGTTGCGCACAAATTGCCAATTTCTTTCACTCACAACGCTAATTGTACGGTTCCCGCGCCGCGGTTTTGTCACATTTTAAATTACTTTTTTAAGTGATTTCGTTTTCGAAAAACTTCCGCGAGCAGCGTGATACTCGCGCTGCGGAGTGTTGGGATTTAGAAATTTCAGTCACTTTGTAGCAAAATGTTAAAAAATAACTTAGACTAGAATCGGTATTGTTTTTACATTATACTAAAATTAATTCAATAATTTAATTAATATTCACTATTATATGTGTATCACAAAAACAAATGAAAATAATATTTAATGAAATATATTAAATAAAATATGTTGTTTAATGATTTTAAAACAAATTTTAACGTGTAACGTATTTAAATAAATGCTCTATTTTTAAGGCAATCTTTTGGGCCGTGAACAAAACAAGGTCTACATTGATGCTATAGAAAATAAACCTGAACGACTGTCACTCGCCAGCCTTACACCGCAGGTCGTGGGGTTGGGACTAATAACTTTGGGAATAGTTTACCTGAATAAAATTGTCGCACCGCTACATAATGTACATGAAACAAACGAAATTAACACAATTAAAAATATTATTAAAAATAAATAAACAAAAATAATGCATCTAATAAGCTTCATTTATACGTAACCGTCAGTTTACACCAGCAGAAGACATCGCATTAAACATGCTGTAATCTCTCTGCTTCTCTATAAAAAAACAGAGATGACAACATGTGTGTGCGCGTGCGCCGCGCGCGGCAAACACAACTATTTATAAATATCATACATAATCATTCATTGCATCAAAATATTCCATTGTTGCATAATTTCCTAATATTATGAATTAAATAATGACGTGGAGCCGCCACAGCTCACAAAGGCCGTGTCGGGCCGCGCCGCGCGACTAGAGAGGCCTCAAGGCCAGCCGAGCGCACACCAGCTCGGCAACGCGCAAAAAACCTCCGAAAACAAGAGTCCCGTAAAGGTACCGGGATCGCGTTACGTCGACTTGTTCCCACACGCAGGGTGTGAAGAAAAATGGAGCAAAAGACGGACAAAACCTCGCAGCTCCATTGTGGCCGGATATTGTGATCTCGGAGGCTTCGTCGCCGCGAGCCTCTCGGACAACGACGCACTTCGTCGCCTTGCTTTTTGGCACTCGTCTCCTCCCCACTCCCCCGCCACAAGGATGCTCAGCTCGCAAACACTATTATACGTTTATATATGTTTATATATTATACGTTTGAATTATACACAGCTTCTTCTTCCTCCTGCCCATTCCCCAGCTACGTGGGGTCGGCACAGTACGTCCTTCTCTTCCAAATCCCTCTATCAGCCGTCATATATGAATTCACACTCTTCTTACACATGTCATCTTTCACACAATCCATCCACGCTTTCTTCACTCTTCCTCTACCCTAATAACCATCCACGTTCATTCCCATTACTTTCTTTGTTATATGTCCTTCTTCCCTCCGCATAACATGCCCACACCACGCTAACCTCTCGCTCCTCAATTTCTGTCACTGGAGCAACTTTCAGACTTCCTCTAATATACTCATTCCTAATTTTATCCATCCTCGTCACACCACACATCTATCTTAGCATTCGAATCTCGGACATATGTAATCTCCTTTCATCCGAGCCTTTGGTGGCCCAACATTGAGCTCCATACAATACGATAGTAACCAATACTTATAATATGTATTTATTTTATACAAATTCGTCCCTAATGTCTATAAATTATTGATGCGAATGGATTATAGATACTTAAAATGACGAACAAAATGTTCAGAGTCTAATGACTAATGAAACAGTATCCACAATTCAAAGGCAAATTCAAATTATTTAAATGTAAATAAAATCTATTATTCAAATATCTAATTAGCAATCACGCCCAGTCCCTTTCATAAAGCATCGTCGCTCTTCAGCTTCATTTAAAAGATTGGTTGAAATCCGTCGCTTTGACTTCATTTAAGTGGGATTAATTTGTACTTGAATTGAATGAGGTCCGCTTAAAATTCTAAATGAGTAAACGCTCAGGACCAACGAAATTAGGTCACAGTAATTGCGTCGACTAGAGAAGGTGTAATGAAGTTCATGTACACTAAGATTTTCCGGAATTCGGAATGAATACAAAGCTACCACAACTCAATTCCTTGGTAACAACTTAAAGGCCACAGTAGGTGCGATTCGGAACAAACACAACACTTTAAATTATTCAACAAATGTATATTTATGTTGGAAGAAAAAGACAAACGAAAAAGCGCCTCACATAATCTTAGGGCGCGTCCACATCTGGCGAATACGCATCTGTTTGGAGCGCCTTTTACGTACAATTTATATAACGCACGTGTTAGAACTTGACGAGAGAGGAGTGTCTTACAGGAGGAGTGGAGGTCGAGCGGCTCGTACTCGGCCCGTGATCATCGTATGAGCAACGAGTACTACAAAATGCATGCGCGCAGTTCGCGAGCGATTCTCGAACACGCATATCTGCGACGCGGCGGAAAGATCGTGACACACCCTTCTACTGTGACTACGTCTCGTAAACATCCGTAAAAAATTGCATCTATGTTGCCATGCTTTCTGTAGAAATAGTTGTCATCTTTTTTTAATTAAAAAAAAAATAAATAAACACACTGACTCTATGACACTCCGGAGTCGAATACGAATCGAATGACGCCTCACTTTTTCAAAATCGGTCAAGCCGTTTAGGCTACAGCAGGTCGCAATGGAACGGTTAATGTATGTTTGTATGTAGGGAAAAAATAAGAGTGCTTGGGATTATTACCCTACGAATACCGTAATACCAGCCAAAACAAAGAGGTATATTTATTAAACTTCACCTCGTTATTTTAGTGTTTAAATTTATATAACAGACGAATAATTTTCCTATGTTAATTGTTTCTACAGTTGTACTTTGTCATTGATTTGAAAAGAAGAGTGAATGCTTTTTGATAAGGTGTGACTGTATATAATTTTTTTGGTTAACAGCTTGAAAAAGAACCGTCTAATACATTAGTTATTAAGAAATATTTGAATAATATTATAAAAACACTAACCAAGACTGTAGCCGAAGAATGTTAATTATTTTTGTGAGAATGTTTTGCGAAACGAAAGTGATTTCTCGAAATTCATCGACAACACTCGAAAAGCTTTAAGCTCCCTGCAACCGGCGCGTCGAGTAATCGTTATTCAGATGTAACCAGAGTTCGATAAGTACGGTATTAGAAGTCGCACTCCAAATTGTTACAATCGCCCCGTCGTATCGGTGATATAGTGTAGAACTTTAAGAGAGAAAAAGCCAACTAACCTCTTTGGATCATATACAACTATTGCGATACTCAATGGATAGGCTTAATGAGAAAAACTCATTTCATTATAAGTTTTGAAATTCTGCAGATCTCAAGCTAACATTGAGAAGCTTGGGAATTAGAATATATATTAAGAGCTTACATCGACTGTTCATACTTTTCGGATGCCATAATTTTGTCATACGTAAGAACGGTTATATTTTATTTTTTGATATATAAAAGTAATTGATGTTACATTATCAAAGCTGTGGCCCGCGGTTTCACCCGCCGTCTTATCAAAAATTGAACTTTATATTCAAAAAACTACATCTTAGTCTTGGTGGTCTTGGCCTTTTACTAAGCTTCATATGGTATTTCGGTTTGAACCAGCTACTCGAAATCCACCATGCGTGAGTTAGTAACAACAAATAGAATTATTTTAAAAATAGCTCTCTCTAAACCCGTGATTTCCCTTACTTCAGATACTATATATAAGGAAGCAAATGTTTTAAATGTCAAGAATTTGACCATACTGAACATAATACCAAAAAAACACACAAATATTATTTATTTATTAACAAAATATAACACCATTACAGAACAAGTCCAAGTTGATGCTGCATACAAATTACAATATCATTTAAAATAATTATGAGTGTAAGCATAATCATAAAAATCAGCATAAAAAATTATAATTAAAAAACAATAACAGCTAATCATTTAAATTCACATCACCTTCCACACATTTGTATACAGCATCTGTGAACTTATATGGGCTACAAAAAAATAACGTTATATCTGTAGATATGATATTATAACCTAACATAAAATATAAAATATATAAGACATATGCTTGACTAATGCGTACAAATATGAACCAACAAAAAATTCTTTACTCAAAATCTTTTTCACTCATTCTGCCATTTCTTCCAATCTTCATTCATTTTGCTTTTATGACAGACAGTCTTCCTTGTTACATTCTTGTCATCATAAACTCTATCTAATTTTTTTTACACACTACATCTTACAATTATGTATTTCTTTAACATAATAAATAAACTCCTTTTTAAACAACCTGTCCGAAAACATTTACAAAATTATCAAAATTTTATACAGTACTTATGTTATACAGAGGAACAGTAATTTTAGAGGCAAAAACAAAAATATCTAAGTACATCTTTTACTTATTAAATGGTACACGGGATATAAAGAAAACTAAAATATTAATCTACATACAACTTATAGAACATTATCAACTCTATGGTTAACAACTTAGGTACACACAATGAAAGTTATCTTTTTCACTAAACATCACTCATGTATACTTATCACAAATACCACACTTACTAAATTAATTTCTCCCTTTCTACAAGGAAACAACAATCCTTTCTGTTTGCCATTTCTCATATCTGGTAAACATGGTATATATGAAATTATGAATTCTTCTATTTTTCTATGTATATCTTTTATATAGTACTGTCGATAAGTCCATTATTTTTTTTCCTACAGAAGTTTACGGTGCAATGTATTATTATTGTAATCTCTTGTTCTAAATACATATTTTAAAAACACTAATCAATTCTTAGGTCCTTCATATTACAAATTATTATCTATTGAATAATCTTACTAAGATTTTTTTCTTTCGATATTACCCCTGTTTTACTGGTTTTTCTACATTTTTGATACACGGAAAAACTTTAATTTTGTTTACGACTTGCATAACTTCAAATTCAATTGACGTTTCGCTCTCTTTATTTACCCAAGATGCCAACCTTTGAAAAATATATCATTGCGCCACCGCGTCCTCAGTGTTGTCAACATAAATGATTTTCCCTCAAATGTAACGGATTAGAGACAGTATTAATGACAGTTTTTTTAACGACTGACGAATTTATTGCCGAAAGTAGTTTTATCTAAAAAAAATATGGAGAATCAAGCTATTTAAAGATTAGTTTTATATTTTTCCATGTCGTATAGATAAAGTTTCAAATATTCATATTCTAAATAGCAAAAAATTGTTACTTATACAATGTACCTCACGTAATTAGAGTATGGGTTATTAACGATGCAAACCTACAATCAGTCTTCGACCTCTCTGACTCTCGTGGCTACTAAAACGACATCTAGTATTGAAAATGATAATTGGGATGTCATATATTAAAAATCTTATTTCAGTTATTACATAATATTGTTTACTAACATAACGTAAAATCCGTTAACATTTTACAGATTAAAAAAAACATCCTCATACTTAAGAGGAATTTTGTATTTATTGTTGGCAACATCTCATCGTTCAACTACGCTTTACATTCTTATAGTTTTTCGTTGTGTTGTCTATCTTGACATTTTTGGCTGTCTCGTTCACGCACAGTGCGATCTTCGTCATTTTTCTCAGCTCCTAAGTTTCATAGCGTGATATTAAATAGCCTTAGAAATGTCGTAATACTGAAACTGTCGATACAATTTTTTTTCTTTAAACTTTATTTTTTGTCTTTTTTGGATATTTGCATCACCTTCTTTACTTTCAATTTTTGTCTGAGTTCTGTATTCATTATTATTCGATACTAATATAAAAATGAATAAACACAAATTGCCTTCGAAATTTTCTGACATTTCTGGCAACAGTGGTATGGCTCGCAACAACAATATCTGTTGCACGAATGGGCCGGCTCGACCGGTGAAATACC
>DWTW01001964.1:0-11740 GCA_018246275.1 Papilio slateri
ATATAATATAATATTCAATAATTATATATAATTTAAGAAAATAAAGTATAAATATTTTCCCATCGAATTAATATAAAGTACTCTAATTCATATAATAGCGACAGTATCTTTTAGATGTCTACATATTTCACAATTGATTAAACACTCAAAGGCAAAGTTATATAGCGTGGCGTAAAATTAAACGTAATTTCTAGTTCAGTCGGCTGTAAAAGTGCTTTGAAAGCTTAAAACGTTTATTCCATTTATGTATGAACATCGTTTGGTGTTTGCTCAGGCAACGAAGTCTACCAGCGACGAGGGAAAGCTCTCACACGCGACGCATTTCAACTGAAGCATACTCCGCGAAGCCAGCCAAAATGTGCACTCTGTATTTATTTCTATCATTTTATGAAAGTATTTGAATTTAAAATTTGTTTGACGACCCCGTCCGACAATTTGTTTGTCGTATGGAGCAAGTAGACGACGTAGGAAGACGCAAGTAGGGTTTGTGACGAGGATTACTGAAAAAGACTTAATATGCTGGTCCGATATAACGATTGAAAAAAAAAGTGGCGTGTATGTTCTGCTACCAGTACGAAGGGTGGCTAGTTTATTGTAACCGTGAGTTCACACTGCTGAAAACATCACATAAAACATGTTGTTATCTCTCCCATTCTCTATAAAAAAAATACTGAGATAACAACATGTTATGTGAATGTTTTCGGCAGTGTGAACTCACGGTAAACTACAATTGCTTGTATCCGGACCCCGCCACTTTTCTGTCTTTGATGTCCATCTCCTGTCACATTGGAGGCTTAAAATTTATCTGTCTACCGTTTCCGGTAAAAGACGTAAGATTCTATTTTTACTCGAGGCAACGTCTATTGTTGATGACTCCAAAGTTCATGAGACACGTTCATATATAGCCACATGTTCACGTATTGCGTGAGGTACAGTGTAATATAAACTATGCTATTGATATCGTTTAGACATTGTCTATTCGTGTCCTCGATTCGCGACTATTTTGTGTTCTAGTTTAGGTGACAGCGCGCGACGTCACTAACTCACCTCGAAGTTTCACCTGGACAAAGTTGTTACGGTCGCTATTGAAATATTAACTGTGAATTTTGTATTATGAATAATAGCAACATTGTTCTAATTCATGAAACTTTAACAAATAGGAGTTATTCATCAAAGTTTACTAAACTCAAATGGAAAGCCTTTATAGAAATTTGCTCGATATTATTTGACGCAGTCTGATCTGTATTAAATTTAAATAAGAGAGACTATACCAATGGGCTTTCAAGTAATAATAAAATTAAATTGTTTTCATTCTTGGACACTTTGTGATAACGATTGTGGACATAATAATGTGTTGATTGACTTTATTTCACCGATAAAACTTACATATTTTCAATTCCTTATCTCATATGTTAGCGGAAAGGAGTGCTGAGTCAACCGCCTGTCAGGTTTAATTTTCCCTCACTTTTCTGAGTCTACTGCATTGTTGTGTTAGTTTTTTAAACTAACTATTTATTACTTGTCTATACTATTATTATAAAGAGGAAAAATTTGATTGTTTGTTTGAAATGAATAGGCCCTGTAACTACTGGACCGATTTGAAGAATTCTTTCACCATTAGAATCCTACATTATCTCTAATGGATTTTCGAAAAAGTTAGGGATCCGTATGAAAACTGCGATTCTGTAACCCAACGCGTGAAAAAAATATCAAAAAAATCGTTATATCGCGTACGCTGCGGAAATTATTGACAATAGAGCAAAGTGATACACTACAATTTAATAGAGGACATCTATATGTATAATATATACAAAAAAGTCCGCGATACCATGTGTCTATCTATTACAGTTATGTCATAATAACAATTTTTTTATGTTAAAACTAGCGGCCCACTCCGGCGTCATTTAAAATACCCGTGCGAAGCCGGGGCGGGCCGCTAGTTATCAATATACTGCAGGTGTTTTCTGTTCTTCACTATTATTAGAGTATCACATGTCTACAATTAGAATTGAAATGGTATTGAACCTCAATGCATCCCATTGGGAGGGCTTGCCACAAGCGGGCGACGAAGGAATTATTTATGGCCTGATATCGTGTGACATTGTCGTATAGTCTGGTTTATTTCAAGCTGTTAGATTTCATTAGAATGCAGTTATAAAATTGCCACAACATCCTAAATGTTTGGTATATGATAAAATTAGGTAAACGCTGTAAATTGTCTTGTAATCTTTGTTTCATTACATTTAAAGAATCTGGGCGACCGAGTTTCGCTCTGTGTTGTCTTTTGTTTTATTGGAAAAAATATTTAGTATTTGAATAATGTCATAAGCGCCATCTCACAGACAATTATGGGTATCATTCTTTTTTTTCATTATTGATAAAAATGCAATATCCACAAAAGATGGCACTCTGTAAATTTTTGTTTTCGGGAGACAAAAAACACTTATCAGATCGCCATCTCTTTAGACCAGAAATGTCCAAGCTATAGGTTGTAAGCGAATATGGGGTGGACCCTAAAATGTAGAACGCAACCGACCGACCCAACAGTTGGACGGTCACTAACTGACGGCCGGACAGCAGTGTTGCTATTAGGACGGCTTACGACGTTTAAGTGATTTGTAAGTTAACCAAGAGATGGATCCCAAGATTGGATTTTTATATTAGATAGGTAAACGGAGTTCAGTCATCTTTGGAAACCACCGCTATAAACAAATAGATAAATTTTAAAATAGAAATCTTATAAAACTTGAATACAAAATTTGTTCCAAATCGTCTAAGCGGTTTTCGAGATAACCGAAATAAATATACAATTGTATAAGAATTACTTGTCAGTCCACACACAGCAATCCCACACAGTACCACAATCCCACATGTCGTTGATTCGTTTGAAGGTAGCTACCGTACCTACGCATATGAATTTAGAATTTAAATAATTCGTTAAAATCCGATATATCACTGATGATCCCAAGAAAGGGTCGTTATTACTATGTACGATATTTATATGTACGATGGTGGAAAAGGTATGGGGAATCATGTGATATATTGTATTTCTTGTGGATACTAAAATGAAAATAAAACTTGTTGAACATCTAGAAACTAGTCTATCTTTGATTCATGCAGTAAATCTTGAAACCATTCAAAAGAATTATTACATGTGTTTAAATCCTAACTAAACAAACAACTTGGTTTCTATTTTTATATAAAATGAAGTGAGTAACTGTCCTTAAGAAGTTACGTAAGTTATTTGAAGTTAAAGCTTGACACGGTATCGCGCGCGGCGTGACAAACGACAACCATCTTTTGCAACTTGGTAAAGTTGCGCGAAGCACTTGCGAGGGTTTGCAGGAACTTTTATAAGTGTCTTGTGAACATAACACTGTCTGTACCGATATATTTGGCGACTTTTCAACTGCGCACCAGTGATTGAGGTGCATTTGAATCCCACGAGATGGAAATATTTGTTAGGTGCATTAGTATTCGTTTCGTCATTTGTCACAATATTCTCTACGTCCTTAGCCCCGTTTTTAACTTTCATATAGCAAAAATGTGATAATAATAGTGTTTAATTAATATTATCATAACATTTATAGCATTATAATGTAAGTATTTATTATAATGTAAAATAAGAGCAACAAAAAAAATATTTTTTTATCTCCACTGACAAAAAACACATGTTTATGAATATTTGAGAAACTACTTTGAATATATAATAGAAACGAGTTTTCACGGAAACTTGACAGATAGTTATTAGCTAACTTCGTCGTGTCGCTTTTTGGTTATCGGTGTGCGCGGGCATGGTAAAAAATTTACTCTCAAAACTTTTCACACCCACCATCGAAGTATAACTTCATCAAAATAATAATTAGGTATGTTAATGATAATAATTTGGAAAGGATCAACTACACCAGAGGTTGACTGGCAGTGAATTAGTCAATATAAGGGATAGTAACAGAGAAAATAGAGATCGGTATCTCCTTGAACATACATAGGATGAGTTTTATCTTATAGGACTTTTATCTCAAATATCAAAATAAGACATTAACGTAGAAACAGCTCCATAATCGCTTCTGTTCGGCAGCAAGGCGATGCACGAATTTGAAATATTACCTCCCGGCCGTCGATCAATATCGGATGGCGGCTGCCGCTGCACTGGAGCTAGCAATTCTCATATAACATTGACGTGCGCTGATCGCATACTTTAATCAAATTACTATCCCTTATAAATATGACTCCAACATGGTTCGTTACAATGCGTATAGTCCGAACACTCATCTTAATAACGTGATAATGATGATGACTCTTGAACCAACTTGACTCTGAAACCAGTTGAAGTCTCACACTCACATGTTTTTAGTTTTAGTACTTCACGTCCAAGAGGTCGTCAATCGTCATCTTTCAGTCATTGTTGGCATGAGTTAGTGCTATAGTATGTTGGCACGACAAAGATGAAGATAAATAAATCAATGAATAAGTTTTCACGCCCGTAACACAGAGAGAGGTTTCGATTTGACACGGTCTTGACACGTCTCCCTCGATTCTTCTACTTCCATACTACGTGTTTACTTATCTATCTATCTTATGTCTATGGCTAAGATTAATATCGCTTTTCTGTCTGTCTATTTTGTAATATATAAAATGAAGGTACATGATCACACATTAGAAGTTGTTGCAACGAACAAGATGATTTATATGATCTTTTGGTTTCAGTTTTTTACTTTGGACACGACTGTGGCTTGTTCAGTGAAAATTAATAAATGATAAAGTTTCTAATATATATTGAGATTTTTGAGCTGCTATTAACTTGAGTGAGACAGCGGTTGGAGCAGATGCATAAATAATTCCTACTACGTTCTGGATTCGCCAGATACTCTCGCCGGTCTGAACTCATTCTCGAATATATTACTGCTATAGAGGGACGTACATACTGACATTCAGATCTAAACTCTTATGTTTATTTTTTTCTGGATTGATAAATACATTTGATCTAACTACGTTACCACTTTCACTGTGTGTTTAACAATAAGGAAGCCGCTGGATTAAGTATTATGCTTAAATTTTAGGCGCTATGCACCCTTTGGTATACAGATACCACTTGATATTAAGTACCGCTATCCCTATGGATGCCTATGCATGGTATCTTTAACTTTGATCACCTTGTGATGGTGGTATCATCCAGGTGATCAAAGTGTAATAAATCATAAGCACCTGCAACAAGCAATTGAGTTGCAGATGCGTTGTCTACCTTAATGGCAGAGGAAGGGATAAACAGGAAAAAAGATATTTCCTTTTCGTATCCATCCCCTCCCCCGTCAAATGCTCTTCCTTCCCTTCCTTCCCATCCTTTTTATATTAGAAATGAACAGGAAGGGGAAGAGATCAATCATTAGGTGTCCGATACCTCACTCATCAGACGAAACGCAGAATACTTCTTCTTCATACCTATCTTCTGCGAGGTTGGGGTCTTTCACCGATCAAGCTATTTTAAAATTTGCAAAAACAGTTTATTATGCAATTGGTAACTTTACAAATACTATGTTACTCTTCAAATGATACGTACAGTGTAAGCCGTGCATAAATCCAGTAAACCTGTTCGACTCCAGCTCTCCCTGTGTGAATAATTCAAACGCGATTATCACCCGGGGAGCGTTACATTAAAATCTCATTACGACTCTTTGACACATTATCAGCAGAGTCTCAGAATGTTAATTTAGAGTCACATTATAGATCCTGCAGACAACATCTATATGTTACTAGTTGTTGGCCGCGGCTTCGCACGCATTCGTTTCTTATTTACCTCGATGGATTTTTGAGTAATTTAGTTCCACGTCTTCGTAATATTTCGTTAAAAAGTTATAATTGTTAAATAGTTGTTATTCTCAATCCGATATTGTAAATGAAGGGTTTATGTGCCTTTCCTATCCTTAGTGTATTTTCTAGCCGGTAAAATCAGGATGCTTCAATGATGGCAATAGGGCCGAGTGCAACCCATCCAGCAATTATAACCAAATTAATAGTAGGTAACACGTCATATATTAATTCTAACCTTGAGTTTACACTGCTAAAACACATCACATAAAACATGTTGTTATCTCTCTCCTTCTCTATAAAAAAAACAGAGATGACAACATGTTTTAGGAGAATGTTTTCGGCAGGATAAACTCACGGTTAGAATTAATTTATGTTGTGATACCTAGCTGTATTAATTGCTGGATATGTTACACCGGGTCGATCCCTTCATTGAAGCACAATAAACACAGGGGGTGAAGTAAGGGGCGCGGTCCGGGGGGCATCAAGCAAGGCCCGCCATCGGTGTGAGCCCTGCGATTAAATTTATTTTCGCGCGCGTTTTATTTTGCGATAGCTGTAAAGGATCATTATAATGTGCATGAAATGCTTATCACCTTAAGGTAATTAATGTATTTAAGTTGATAAGGATTAATACTGTATCCGTCTAAATAACTTTCCAATTACCGGATTTTCCGTAACCATTTTTTTAGAAGTTAGATATTTTTTTGAAGAACGGAAAGATATATTCCAGAGCGGACTTTTTTTGTAGATCTTTTTAAGATAGGTATACAATTCCGTAGTACATAATTTGATCTATCTTGTATGGCTTAGACAGCATTTGCAATGTAAGCGCACAGAAATATGTTTTTACGATATCAAATTACAAATCTTTGAAATTCTCGGATCCCTCTACTTTAATATGCATGTATTATGCATATTAACCTTCCCTTTACATCGCTCTGTCTATTAATGAAAACCGCATTAAAATTAGTTGCGCAGTTTGATAGATCTAAGCGTACAGTCGCGGGAAGCGACTTTGTTTTATACTATGTAGAGATTAACAAATTAATGTCGTGTAACACCGCACTTGCGCCCTCCAACTCTACTAAAATACCTACGTCTTGATTATCTTCTCACCTTTCTATTAATAAATAATGTTTTAAGCAATAGTTTTCTAAATTATGTTATTTCATTTCATTAGTTACCTCATTATTCTTTTGATATGTATGTGATGAAATATTTTGTCGAAAACATCTCGACAGTAATATCGTATTCGTGTTTTCATTAAAAACGTCAAGTTATTTGAGAAATACTAAGTACCTACATTCGCAAGAAGTACTGTGCTTGTTTATAAATAATGTATATAAGTAGATTATTAATAACGACACTTACCTCGGCCCCTTGAATTCTCTGAGGCAACTCAACTTGCCACTCGAACCTCGGATCATTGTACGAGCAAAAATTGCGATTATCGGACCTTTGCAAAACCAGGCCGCAGAAGTTTCTTGGTGTCGCTACAGGAGTGTTTCTAATGATGTAAGTAATGATGTGCTATAAAGATAAATCAAATATTATACGTGAAATTTACTATTTGACAGTGTATCTAGGTTAATATATTGTCTTTCTAAGAAAATAAAAATGCTTCAGAGAATGAGCAGTACTTCTTTTAGGGTTCTCCAAGGCAGTCACCAGCCAGTATTTGAGATTAGTTTGGGTTAACCTTCCATTATTAAGGTACAAACAACACGAAGCGGCGTATGTAGGATTACCATAGGATAGAGCTACGATCGGGTCGGAAGTACATTGAATGTATTCTTTCGGGTAATGATAAGACTTTTTTTTATAGAAAAAGCTGTCAAACTAGCAAGCGATTCACCTGGTGACAACCGCTACCCATAGGCAACAAGAAAATGACTTCATCAGATGCGTTGCCTACCTTTATTTTGGACAGAGGAGGAGATGGATATTTCCTTTTCCTATCTATCCTTTCTCCCGACGAATATTTATAAGGAAAGGATGGGAAGGGGAAATGGACTGGAATCGGGCCTCCGGCACCTTAATGCGTATCGTTATCAAAAGAAACACAGATTCATAAAATACATAGTTCTACTTCACTCCTGTCTTCTGCAAGGTCGCGGTACTTGCCCGCTTGGGTCAGTCCATTATTGCTATGACTGCTGTTACTACAGGCTCTACCACTGCTAAAACCTAACCTCAGTAGATGGATGTGGACAAATGCGTCAGGACGATGTGGAAATTTGTGATGTTTCCGTAACCTGTAGAGAACATGAGTTATTTATTTTATCAAATCGGGTCATCTATTAGAGCTAATCTAGTATTTGGCAACTAAATGGTTTTATAATTGAATAATCTATGACCTAGTATAAATAATTTCACTTACCAGATTCAAAGACACGGCTCCGCTGCAGACATTCTCGCTCTCTATGCCGAGTAGGAAGCATATATTCGATAGCGAATTAGTTAATTCTTCATCTGACGCACCCTCTCTTATCAGTTCAAATAGAGCTGAGAATGCGCTGCGGCATACCAAGCAATCCAGACTCTATAAAAACAGGATAAAGATACAGACTTATTAGGAAAGAATTGTGAGTCCAAATTTTGTTAAAAACACGGTAGACACGATCATTTTAGGTTTTTGTACCTAACGCGAACGAAGTCGCAGGCATCTGCTAGTGTATCGCTGTAATTGGATACTAACTAATATATAATACCTACTGTTCCACGTGATGTCTAGGTTTACTTTAAAATATTGCAGGGAATGGTCCTCCTACGATACCTGCTACCTACCCAAACTATCCTGCAGAGGACTTATGAAGGTTGATTGGTAGTTAAATGAATTATATCTTACCATTCGCACATCCGATCGATACTCATGGGTAGACACGTGTTGCGTCCTGCGTAGAATTTCAAAAACATCTTCTTGCAATTTTTGTTCGGTGCTCGATAATAACTCATTTTTAATATATTTCCAGAATACAGCTTCTACTTGATCTACATAGAATACAAAAATCGTTATTGAGATATTTAAAATAGCCAAAAATGGACTATGTGATTAGGATGGGTGGTTTTCCAAATTCAAAATGTGATTAATGTATGGATACCAAATTGCCTCTTATGATGAATTTAATATAAGTAACATAATCTAAGAGACGGTGGAAGACAAAATATATTGAATAAATTAAATGTACCGTAATACATAAGAGAGTATGAGGCAGTATTTAAGGAGATACATAATATTTCTAACTAAAACTTCTTTAGGAACGTTGGGCAATTTTGGGTAAGAGAAAAAGCATTTTACTCACGTGACAGTTACGCTACAACAGAGTGTTCGCATTGTCAGTCGTATTTATGTTTATTGTTTGAATGGATTTTTTTATTGTCAATTGTAGGACGACAGATTTTTATATCTACTGTATAAAACGGTAACCTGTAACCTGTACGGTTACAGGTATAATAACAGTACTATCTGATTTCAAAGGTTACATTAATCGAGGTAATTCTTATGGTTATAAGATAAAAATAGTTTACTATGACAATATCAATCATATAATTAAAATTGTTAAAAATTAAAATAAAACATATTTGTCAATAGTATTTTATATATATACTTATCAAATTAAGTCACATGAGGTTGATGAATTCCGTAAACTTTTTGGTAAGTGTATGTTAGAGCTTGTTATTTAACCAGGACTGATTTTATAGCCTGTAAAATATAATACATCATTTATAGACGTAGCAAGCACAGACCAGACTGCTTACAGATTTTTTTATCAAAATAAAAAAGTAAATTGCTGAATATTTTCGTGTCTCGCACATTTTAATGAATAATAATTACACACTAATCCTATTCCGAATTAACTTGATAACGCGTTTTAATCGTAATTATCTTACCGTGAATTTACACTGCTGAAAACATCATATATAACATGTTGATATTTCACTCTTTCTCTATAAAAAAACAAAGATGAGAACATGTTTTATATAAATGGTGTCGGTAGTGTGAACTCAGGGTAAATAAATGATAAATGTTTTTTTTTTTTTTTATATTTGTACGACAGTGACTTTCCCTAACTATATAAACAGTATCCCTAAATTCAAGTCATAGTATGTTTATTAGTACATGTGGCGTGTATCATGATTTCTGACGCAAACAAGACGCAGTACAAAATTTTATTTAATTACCTAATCCGTCGTAACATCGACTATAACAGTGGTGGATCCAGAATTTTGATGGGGATTTGACCCTCTTCAGTGTAGGTGGTTAGTGATTGGCCATTAAATTGGGGCGAGTCAACCCGATTGCCGTTTTATGTAGTAATTAAGTGGTTTATATTCTTACCTGGCGTTATTAAATTATCAGCGAAACACGTGTTGAGCACCAAAAGGAATATAAAAAACACTTTCATCTTTACTATATGGTGGAATAAAAAGCAATCGATGTAACCTCGCCTTATATTATGTTCGAGGGATATATAAAAAACAGTGCACTTGGGATTTGTTAGCCTTTGTAAAACATTCTTAACATAATCTTTATCTGCAGTCGACAATAGTTAATACTCAATTGAATTGAAAAAAAAAATGTACTTGAGTTGTCCACTAACGATTTATCAGTTTTATCTAAATCCTGACGAATATAGTCAAGAGAAATAACAACGTTATGGTCAGCACGTGCAATAAAGTCACAGTCACAGTCACAGGTAGTCCACGCCGGCTCAGCGATAAGAGTTCATTTGGTAAGGAGCGTAACATTATGACAGGCAAATTAAATTAATTTTCACACTCAATATTTTTCTACGGAAATAACTGAGTGCAAATTATATGTTTTTATTCAATTGTAAAAATAATCTCACGGGCATGCATTATTCACGGCATAAGTGGGAAATTATTTATGTTTGTATTGAAATTTAAATAGCCGTGGCGAGTTCCTCGTAAAATATTTTTATTGTATAATTTTAGAAATGATTTTTTTTTTGTTTGACAAGTAAAATAAACACAACGTTTATGTGTTTAAATTTATTATTTTAATAGATCATGCCTCAATTTCCCTCATCACACGGCAGAGACGCGGGGCGGAAATGATATTTGGGCGGTAACATCATGGACACACCTGCTGCATAGTTATCGGTCAAAATCATCAGTGAATCCAAAAGCGTGGAGTCATATTTCCAAAAGTATTAAATGGCAGACCTTACAATCGACCTACTCGTCAGTCAAGACAAGGCTCATATTTTGTTTGTATAAATACACTTAATACCTAAAGTTAGTAATGTACATTTTCTAAAATAAGTAAGTATAGTAACAAGTAACGGTGTAATATTAAACCCTCATCATCAGGCACAAGACGGTTGGCCTTCGGTCGATCTTGTGGGAAGTCTATCAGTCCTGTGTCGTCTTGCACGTGGCCTACATTCTACAACATTTTGACATCAAACCGTCCGTGCTACGAGCATTGTGCCCTCGACTATTGCCACTCGAGCATATCAATCCTACGATTACATCCATACAATATTTAACAATTAATCAGTTTTCAACCATGCCTTACCAATGTCTAATTATTTTCTAGAAGTCTGTAGATCAGAAAATTGGAATAAGGACGTATCGATTTAAAGGTACGAGCGTGTGTGAGGTAGTGGTGATGTGGTGGAGATACGAGCGTGAGGTCAAGTGACTCAGGGTCGTTTAAAATAGAAATTCTTAATTTGCCTGATGAGAAAGTGCTTCATTATCAAAACAGTGCTATGATACTCAATCGTTTGTATGTAGAAACCTTTCATCTTAGAATTATCGCGCGTATATCTTGACAATTTTGAGATTAAATTGGAAGGTATTTTAGTTATCTATAGTATCTCTCACAATCTTTTTCATAAAATACGAACTTTGCCCCGTGATCCATTTGTATTGAATGACGTAATAGGTTTTTCCCATTTTATCC
>DWTW01001965.1:0-11739 GCA_018246275.1 Papilio slateri
ATTATTTATCTTTTAAAAATGTAAACAAAATCCAAAGCCTCCATAATAGGAATAGTAATTAAGTATAAAGCATGTATAATCTTCGGACCCATCAGAACATAATTATGGAGTCAATTCCCCAGTGGAGCCTACACTGGCAATATGTTTGAGAAATTTCGAAAACAACGGTTGAGTCAAACAAACAAACAATCGTACATTTGCTTTTGTAATATTAAAGTAAAATGAGACGTAAATACAAATTTTTAATGAATAAAAATAATTAAATTTAATTGATGATTGTGTGTTTATGTGTACGGCGACAGGCTTAACCCATGTCACATATGAGACCAACCGCTACTTGTTGGTAGAAAATAGATAAGTAATAATTATTACCGGCAAAGAGTTGTTAAGGAGGGGTATCATGTCATTGTTCACGCGGTATTCATATTAAAGTACTATCATATTAATTACGTACGCTCTAATAGAATTTCTTATTTTCTTCCACAAATTCCTTTTCCAACGTGAAAATAAATCGAACTCATTCTGTTACGTAATTAGACGAGACTGATTAATTGGGAGTCGTTTTCAAAGTTCCTTGTAAGCGCTATTGCGAAGGATGCCGTGAGCTATGTCGCATATGTATCTACGTTGTTTGAAGCTTTTGAAATGAAACCTACAGCCTACAGCGTCCAATGGATGTATGTATATGGCGCAATATATATTCATGTGTATCTCTCGTGCCAAAATGTTTATAATTTTGAAATGATTGACAACCTCTAAGCTGACATACTGCGGGTTCGGTTAACAATTTATAGCGACGGCGGCAAACGAGAAAGCGGTCCAGATATTATGTGACCCCTACTAACTCTGTCGATCCTTTTGGGCCAAGGCTTGAGGATTTTTATGCTTAGTGGATAAATAAACGAGTTACGTATAATATAACACACATATATAACATTGAATATTTTTCTAATAATATTTCCCTTGTGATTTAATTATTACGAATGCGAAATTATATTATAGTGAGCACGTAAAATTGTTAATTTACAATTAAAAAAGCAAAAACTTATTCGACCGTGACAGGACTCGAATCTGCAATCTTCGGATCCGAAGTCCGACGCCTTATCCAGTAGGCCACACGGTCTTGATTAATGATACCCAAAATCTTATACTATAATACATTATTCAAAGAAAGATCTCTTGTGAAATCGAGGTAACAGATCAATAGTAAATGATTCAATTTACGATTAGACTTTCGTACCTTCTTTTCCTAACCAGCATATTCTATTTAGGTTTTTTTTGTAACCGTATGTAATAAGTAGTATTTTTGATATTATCATGCTACATTGCGGTGAACGTAACATAACAGCTCAGTGCATTTGCATGCAATGCATTTAACAATTTGTTAATATGCAAGAACGTATTGAAGGTTCATACTTAATAGAAAATATGGTTTAGAATATATTAAATTAATTCTCATTTCCCTAATTTTGGTCCTCTTTCCCTTCTCATTCTTTTCTAATAAGGAAATGATGATAATCGGAAGAAGTATTGACAGGGGAGAGAATGGATAGGAAAAGGAAATATACTTTTTTCTGTTTATCCCTTCTCTGCCCTTAAATGTAGGCAACGCATCTGCACTTCATAGGCATCATTGCCGATTCTACCATGTCAGTAACATTGAACCTCTGTACCTTATGACGATATCCTAGTAATAAGATAAATTAGTACGACCTAAGTAGTTTAATATTTTACCCTGAGAATAATGATTTTTAATTTATCTTTTTGTACTGTACAATAAAAGATACAACGAAATACACGTATATTTTTAAGTGGCAAAATCTATCGAAGAGCACGTAAAACAAAATCTATATATTAATAGAAATAGGAGATTCTATGAATGGCATAGGTTAAATTGATAATAGTCTATTCAGACGAAAGTGTATTTAAGTATATTATTTGATTTGTTTATACTAGCCTTCAATTTTTTCTAAGAGATTCATTAAATAAATAAATTTATCCTCCAGAAAAATGAATACTAAGTCGTTTCGAAGCGTTATTATTTTAGTCTAATTTGGAATTCAATCCCTTCACGCTTCTCACCAAATTTGTTGTTCGTCTTAAGAGCCCAATATAATAAGAGGGAGGGCTTCTGCTAAATAGCTACCTTACATTTGTACCCCGTCCTAGGGAACAAATTTTAGCAAATTATATTCTGTTACAACTGTCGGTACTAACTTCGCCATTAAACTATCAACTCTTCGCAAACAAAATGATAATATTTAATTGAAAGTTCAAAAATTATACGTGGATTCAAAATAGCCTTGAAATTCCATTGGGATCCAATTTAATACAACATTGAATAATGTTTAGGGCTTGCCATCTATTTTCAATCGGTGTCTATAATTGCCTTGTCTATTTAACTTATTGTTGCCAAGAGCAAAAATGATTGCTTTCTTTGAAAAGGTTTCACCTTTTGATAAATTCTAACAATACGAATACTATAGTAATAAACTTAATATATCTATAGATGACACCTAAAATATGAGTGTATTATTTATAAAGGTGAAGCGCCAATAGTCTAATGGGTACGGACCGCAAAACATGTACAACATGGCCGTGGGTTCGAATCCCGCCATTCGACTATAGTCGTGAACCATGTCCAACCGAGTTTAAACCAAGTTTAAGGAACTATTAGTAAATTATTTCGATAATCTACTAATATTTCATATAATTGTCTGAGGACGGTTTGCGTCAGGCAGGCATCTAGGCCGTAAAAATCTATAGCCAAAGCCTATTAACATTAATTAATAGTAATATACTATTTACAGTATGGACTTCGGTCGTATTGTGCCGACCCCATATAAAGTGGGAATAGGGCTTCTTCCCCTGAAAAAAAATTAATTCCATCGATATCTAGTTTCACATCTTTGTGTATATTTATGAGAGCTAGCCCGGATAATCTTTTAGTGTCATTGGGTCACGCAACCAAGATTTTACTCTGCGAAGAGTAGAAAACGACATGTCTGCAGTAGCTACGCTGACCCGAAGAGGCGCCGGTATTTGTAAGATTTTTTTTATGTCGGGTTACAAATTTAGGTTGCATACTACAATGAGACGTGCTACCGAATCAAGTATGGCCTTATTGTTTTCACATTATCTTCTCCATTTGGGCCATCCAGAGTCGGTATTGATTTATAACAGTTGACGAATTATCTTTAATGAAAAGCCAGTACATCTGGACTTTTGTTACCATTTTCTCGTCATCGATATGCCAGTCCCTGAGACTAATATTCTGTTTAGGTAGAAAAATTCCCAACTTAAATATGTCGAATAGCTCTGGAGACAATCTCAGCATAACGTCTATGATGACTAAGTACTTCGCTGCGTTCCGAATCACGCACGATCAATTGTTTTGGAGGATTGGATATATAATATAACAAGCATTGCGACCTCACCGTGAAAGTCTGACGTCACAAGTCTATTAAATTTTGGGCATGCCAAATGACAAATGGGAGACCCGCGCTTGAATTTATTTTAATTGTTAGTTTTTATTTTGCGATCATTCCTAAGATATTCATTTAAATTATATGATTAAAAGGATAATCATAATGTACATGAAATGCTTAAGGTACTTAAGGTATTTTAGTTCATAAGTATTATTACTGTATCCGTCTAAATAGCTTTCTAATTACCGCATTGTACGTGATTATTTTTTAGATGAGAGAATAGGTATAGTAAGCTATCCTTAAAAGATAGATATATGTCATTACGGACTGTTCTATAGACCTATAAAAGAGGAATATCTCCCCTTAAATCGTTTTGTTTTACCTTAAGGGAAGTAGGCAGCGTTTTCGATTAAAGCCCCCAGGCGGTTTGACTTTTCCGACATTTTCAATAATTATCGTCATATTTCAAACAATTTAGAAAAACCTATGTGATAAAAAGTCTTGCGCGAATGAGACTTATCGGTTATTGGGCATACTGTTAAAGCATATTACCTATGAACTGTTAAATTTCATGGAGAGGAAGTCCCGGAAAAGCAACATTAGTAGGTCCATAACCTCTCAGCACCATTGGAGGCCGCTTCATGTAGAAAGCAGAAGGTCAGGTCAGGATTAGGGAAGGCCTATGTTTAGTAGTTTAAACGATAAATTAAATTAAGCGCCAATTTTTATTCCAATACCGTTCTGTAAACAACCTTATATGACTTATTATTTTGCGCCAGTATATGCAAAATTTGAGTACTTGAAACATGCGAACAGCTAACATATAATTGACCATGCAAGAAGCATGGAGCGCCCAAATGAATGCCCACCACTTTTAACAGAAATTGCAACCTTTTAAATTCAAAAGGTAAATTATTTGGGATGATAGGTTCACGGGGAATTCAAACAGTCTCTCCTTTACCCACTCCCGTTAAAATGGTGGCTTTTATAATATTCGTGCCCAGCTCTGTGTAGCGAAGCCTGGTGTCGTTGGTACCTGGTGCCACCTGAAACTACCTACCACCACCTTTAACCACCTGCAAAAACCAACAACCGCTTGCAAACCGTGTAAACCACTTGCAACCCACTTAAACCATCATCAACCACATGCAATCACCTACAACTACCTGCAACCGCCTACAACCCCCTGAAACCACCGGCAGCCACCTACCACAACCGTTAACCACCTGAAACCACAAGCAACCATCTGAAACCACCTTCAACCCTTTGGAAAAACCTACAACCACCTGCAGACCCTGTAAACCACCTGCAACCCACTTAAACCACCATCGACCACGTGCAATCACCTATTACCACCTGCGACCACCTGAACCACCTACAATCACCGACAACCACCTGAACCACCTACAACCACCTACCGCCACCTGCAACAGCCTACAACCACCTACCACCACCTGCAAACCCTGTAAATCACCTGCAACCCCCTAAAACCACCTGCAACCGCCTGCAAACACCTGAAACGACGTAGGCCATGTGATATTCGGGACTATGTTCTATATATCTGTGCGAAATTTCAATAAGATGTGTTGAACCGTTGCGGAGTTATCGAGTAAATATTTAAATAACAAAGACCTATATATCACCCAGGAATCGGACATTTTTCCTGGATAAAAATTATCCCTTCTATTATTCGAGATTATGTTCTATATCTGTGCCAAATTTCAATAAGATGTGTTGAACCGTTGCGGAGTTATCGAGTAAATATTTAAATAACAAAAACCTATATATCCCTCGGGAACCGGACATTTTTCCTGTAGCCCATCCGTTATTCGAGACTATGTTCTACATCTATGCCAAATTTCATCAAGATCCGTTCAGCCGTTCTGGAGATACCTTCTAACAAATATCCATCCGTCCATCCATCCATCCGTCCATCCGTCCATCCATCCATCCATCCATCCATCCATTAATCTAAACTTTCGCATTTATAATATTAGTTAGATTAGTTAGATAGACTTAAATACCGCCAGATACCGTGTTCTGTACAAAATCAACGTTCAAAAATGAAGCTCGATTTTCTAGTTTAGTTGTGCAAAAATATTTCCGACAATTGATTATTTACTTGTGAAATGTGATGTTCGTGCACTGTTATTTCCTCGAGACTGGCTTTACACTATTTTAATACATAAATCGTCAGTTTTTTTAATTACAAACACGGAGTCTTTCAATTTGTACCGCGGGAAACGCCTGACGCGGATTTTATGAAGTCGCCAATCGGCGACTTAAGTGGCTTCACTTTTGACACACCGATTAGTTATCTAGAGGAAACTATGTAACCTTAATATCTTTGTATGTAAATTTTAGTTTTATAATAAATCGAAAAAGTAATAATAGCCTCCAATAATGCATAAGTTTAAACGTATTGTAGTTACATTATCCACCATTTTGTTATTACGCCTGTTTATAAGCTATACATATATGTTAAATTACGGATTATGCAATCTCAATTAATACGTCAAAGTTAAGTCACAAAATCTGTAGTACAATATATGTCATGGACAAGTTCATTCTTAAGGTCGCCGATATGTAATAATTGGCAGACAGTATAATCACAGACTCGTACGTGCCATTGATAACAAATTTATTAAAAGAGATTAATGACATCCAATAACCTTGCGAGACTGATAACCATTATATAACAATCATTTAAAAGCAGTGAAATACGTAATAAAAATCTATTACGAAATTATGTTGACGACTTAGCTATGCGTAAAGTAGAAATATCTAGCCTAGCTAAGTATCAACCAACCCACGCCAAAAGTAGACGGAAAAACTTACGCCGACTTGGTCCAATCTTTTGCCGTACGCAAAATAAACGAAAATTCAAATTGCTTCGATCGAACGCAAGTGTATATTAATAACAAAAGGAGACGAGCCGTGTACCTAAAGTCCGATTGTTTTACTTCTTCCTCTTTTACTTAAAAATATTTTTTATGTATTTGATAAAAGATCGCTTACTGGCTGATGTTATCAAGCCTAACAAAGCAAGAGACTAACATCAGGCAAGGCGGTGCGGTGCTGGCCGTGGCGCGCCGTCTCCGACAGCAGGATTTTCTGCCGCTTCTCCTCCATGAGGCGCTCGCGGTGCTTGTGGATATAGTCATACACGTTCGGCAGGCCCATGATAACGCACGCCGACAGCGCCGACCTATAGATATTCATGTCTGTCGCCTCGTACCTGAACATTTACAAATATATGGTAAACAGCAATCCCAGTACTAACCGAGATATTCACTGAAATTTGCCTACCAATTTTCTTTTATTGTATTTAACAAAATTTGTAAGGTCAACGTTAAAAATAGTGAACAAGAAGCAACATTTCCTTATCACCATCAGCCATTAGACGTCCACTGTGGCATATACGCCTCCATCCCACCCCAAGGATGGCCACAAAGAAAGGTCCTTTGCCCTCATCCAATGTAATTCCTCAACGTTGAACAGATAGTCGGTCAATTTTATGGGAAAGGTACCTACATTACGTGGTCCAATTTTTGGTACTTTTCTTGGTACTGACGGATGTGGTATATATATACATAAAAGATCATTTTTTTATTATGGAATTAGGTGACAAACGAGCAAGCGGGTCACCTGACGTTAAGTGACCGCTACCCAAAGGCATCCACAACAAGCAAATGAGTCGCAGATGCGTTGCCTACCTTTAAAGGACAGAGGGGATAGACTGGAAAAGGATATTTCTTTCTCCCATTCATACCCTACCCGTCCAATCCTCTTCCCCTTCCCATCCTATCCTTATTAGGAAAGAATGGGAGAGGACTGAAATTGGGCCTCCGGCACCTCACTCATCAGACGAAACGCAGAAGCGTACTTTTACTTCACGCCTGTTTTCTGTGAGGTCGTGATATTTCACTGGTCGAGCCGGCTTATTCGTGCAACAGATGATGTTGTTGCGGACTCTACCGCTGTAGAATTTCTATACCATTCATTAGTCTTCTCGTCGTAGCACTCGACATGGTAGATGGTGGTGACACCGTTGAAGCCGCCGATGGCGAAGATCATGTCGTCGATGACCTCGATGGCGAAGTTGCTGCGCGGGTTGTACATATCGGGCACGGGCGCCCACGTGTTGGCCGCTGGGTCGTACACCTCGCCGCTGCACATGCGCGAAATGCCGTTGAAGCCACCTATCACGTAAATCTGTAACACACATCTGTCTAAAAATGATGTCATCAAAAAAAAAATGGTTGAATGTCTTACCTTCGGGGTTTGATTTCTAGCCAGCTTTTACTTTCCATTTTTGTTTTCTTGTGTACTAAATATAAATCTATTCCCCACTGCCACGAATCATATCTCGAAGGAATTTTATACAGGATTATAAAAAAAACTAACTGCCACGTGGCAGTAATCTAAATAAGTCTATTGAAGTTTTATCCTTGTGTATGTCTGTCATATTTCAGACGTAATAAGCTAGAGATAAAGCGAATATCGATTGCTAATTCTCATCCCCATAATTAGGCTAAGAAACGCTTTTTATTCCTTGATTAAAAAATAAATCAAGATTATCATACAAGCTCACAGGTCACTAAGACCATATAACGGTGGTTAGTCATAAAAATAGTAAATTTCGCTTTTGAGTAGAGAATATTTTGACAAAGCGATAGGTCGCCGTATTTTGTTTAAAATAGGATAAACGACCTATGTTTTTTCTACATGCTCTATTAAATCTGTCTTTCGTTGTGATAAATACAGTAAAAATATAATTGAAACGGTTAATACGGTACAAATAGCGGTATTAGTAGATAATATAAAGCTGTTGGATATAAGATGACAGCAACAACGGATGTACCTAGATACCTTGTTGTGGTAAGCGATGCAGGAGACTCCGGAACGGCGCGAGCGCATCGGCGCCAGGTTGGTCCACTGGTTGGTGTCGGGGTCGTACACCTCCACACTGTTCATGCACTCCTGCCCGTTGAAACCGCCAGTGATGAAAATCTTGTCTGCGAGGACAACGCGAATCAATTAACATGAACCACGAAACATGCACAACATGGTCGTGGATTCGAATCCCGCCATTCGATTATTGTCGTGAACATGTCCAAGCAAGTTTTAAACTCGGTGGTTAAAAGAAATATTATACATAAATATGCCTGAGAAGGGTTGGCGTCAGGCAGGCGGACGGCTGTAAGAAAAACTATAGCCAAAATCTATTACAGTATGGACTACGGCCGTACTGTGCCGAAACCACATGAAAGTGGGCTGAAGGGCAGGAAGAAAACTACATTTTACTATATCAAGAGTATCATCATCTATAATACAGCTTTAATTTAATCAATGTACGACTAATAATATGGCTAGCAAATAGAAAACTCACTGTCAAGTGCTGCAGCGCTCGCGTCTGACCGCTGGGCGTTCATGGGCGCCACCAACGACCACTGATTGGTACGGTGGTTGAACCGCTCGGCGGTGTTCTGCCGGTGGTGGCCGTCGTAGCCGCCCATCGCGTAGATCGTCTCCCCCAACACCGCCACAGACACGTAGCAGCGGCGGGCGTTCATCGGTGCTACCTGGGATAATTACAACAAAAAAACCCGACTTCAGTTGACTGAGCACGTTTATTCTATATCTGTCTATTAGATGCATCATATGACTTTACTACAGCTGCTATTTCTTCCAATAATAAACAAGCCGTAACTTAAGGTAGGTATAAATGAGATATCATCATAACCCTCACGGGTAATGCGAAGCTTTTACGAGTACATTTCCTTGCAAGAGATAAGTATTTATCGTAAGGACCAAAATGCTAAAATAATTAGATCATCGAAGTTAAACGAAGTTCCGTTTACGTGAATCGGCGTTTTTAGAAAAAAAAGTCCTAATTCACGAACATAGAATATCAGATCTATTAACCGATATTTCATACACGTGAATTAGGATATGTAAAAAAGTCCCCAATAGCCAATAAAAAAGTACATGATTATAAAACAAAATGTACCTCTCGCCAAGTCTTGTTGACAGCATCGAAACACCGACACTAGTTGAAGTAATCCATGCCGTCAAAGCCGCCGATGACATAGATGCAATACCCCAGGACAGCGGTGCCGTGGTACGCTCGAGGTCCCGCAGGGTCTACCTCCTCCACCTTATTCATATTAACGTATTTTGAGATTATATTCAATACAAAATACAATGTATTTACCAATACAGAAAACACAAGTATATTTGGAACCTCTCAAGCAGCGAAGTAAATAAATAATCATTCGACTTAGACGAATTATTAGGTAGGTAGGAATAGAGGTATTTTCTCCTGTACCCTGTGGTAAGCATCCAAAGCAAGCAATTACCATATGAAAGTAACAAAAACATTACCCAAGTCAACTGTTGTTTTGCTAAAATTCCTTGGAAAACGTTGTACCTTAATCCAACGGTCTGCGCGCGTGTCGTAGGTTTCAATGAAGGCCGTCGGCGAGCCGCCGCTCCAACCACCGATGGCGAACAACACCTGAAATAAGTAACAGTAATTAAATAATAAATAAATCGTTTATTTTTTTCCCACAAGTTTTGAACACAATTGAGCAATACAACTAATGAGCAGGGGACTGGTGTCCAAACTAGGGATGACCCTGTGTGATGAATCACCAGGCCTTCGCCCCGCAGATCATAACTAATTCTTAAATTTATACAAAGTTATTATATCTATATATACACACAGTAACTATATACAGTAATTAATTATACATAAACTGTTTTTGTTGTAAATATACAATAACATTAAGTTAAGTAAGACAGAATTAAACTTTCACTTTCATTGAACTTATTGAAATATTTTCTGTATATAAATAAATATAAGTAAATATGATCAGAAAAAAAATATACTGATTTTATCACGGCTTATTTAAATCATAAGGTACATTCCCGATGCTTTAAGTTCTTCAGTGTTCATCTTCAGAGCACTAATGTTCCCGGTGGCGTTGAAATGAAAAAAGTCTACTGTGTAAGCCATTTTTGACTTTTGAATTATTTATTCCACATGTATGACTTCCTCTCACCTCATGAGGCACTCTCGGGCGAGCGATCTCTGGCGTTGCCACCTCACCATCTCTCTGCGCAATCATCTCGAGGTCGTAGAGGAACTTCAAGGTCTCGATGATGATCGGACGCGAACCCTCGTTGCCCGTCACATAAGGATGGTCCTTAACGTTCTCTAGAAAAAACTTATAACAAAATTCATTTTAGAACATAAATAGTAATAAATAAAAATTATTAATCGAAATATATATCATAATATATCTTGCGACCGTGTAACTTTAATTGCAAAAAAAAACTTTTTGAAATACCCGTCGTTTCAACGGATACAAAATACACCCAAGCTTAGCTATTTCGGGTTAATCGTGACGTAAAAATGGTTATGTAAAAAATTGTGTTAAAACCCTTTTAACTTACTATCACTGATCCTATTTACGTCACTAGAAGGGTAGTTTGGGTTAAGTCGTTAAGAGACCGACATAAGCCATCTCCTCCCCCTCTAACAGATTGTTCCTATTTACGAAAAAAAGATTTGAATAGACCATATTGCGAAAAAATATAGGTAGTCCGTTTTGCTTCCGAAAGGCGGAATAAAGAGAACCAGTAACCGGCGAGCATGTTTTCTTGAATAAATGTAGAAGAAAAAAAGTAAGAAGGAAGGTGTGCTAGGACCGCGGCTAATGGGAATCTCCTCTGAGTTACGGACGTGAGTGTTTGTATGTTCAGCTGTACATACTTGTGTGTCCAGTAGTCCCAGGCGTATGCTGCCCATTAGTTTGACGGTGTGCTGCCAGCGCTGATCGGGCTCGTAGTTGACCCAGCGCAACACGGCGTCCCACACCGCCTCCTCGCTCTTCACGTTCAGCTCGTCCTCCAGGATGATAGCGTTGAGCTCGTCCAGCGGCAGGTGCAGGAACTCGTCGCTCTGCGTCGCCACCGTCACGAAGTACCGCAGCAGGTAGCGCCGCGCGTCCGCCTCCAGTTTGTAGCAAAACACTCGCCTACAAATATTATATTTCATCTAGATTTAATTGTTCATGTGAACAATAAAAAATGTTAGCAAATTTAACTAACAAATCATCATTTGAATCATTCCAACAAGCTTAAGTTTGTACCAGGAGATGGTTCACGGCAATAGTCGAGTAGAGGATCCTTACCTTTGGCCTCACGTTTCGTAATCCTCCTCACACCCTACGCCATTAGGAAATCGCCGCTTCATAATTATTAGCGGAAATAAAATTCTCTATAGTATTGTCAACATCAGATC